>MU682323.1:264634-295506 GCA_026770625.1 Nicotiana glauca
TATCTTGCCAATACTACAAGGCCTGACATAACTTTTTTAGTCAATGTTTTAGCAAGATATAGCTCTGCTCCCACAAGGAGACATTAGAATGGAATCAAATACATATTGTGGTATCTAAAAGGGACTACCGATATGGGCTTATTTTATGGAAACAATTGCAGTCCCGATCTTGTTGGTTATGCTGATGTTGGGTATTTATCCGACCCACACAAGGCTCGATCTCAAACAGGTTATGTGTTTACCTGTGGAGGCACTGCCATATCTTGGCGATCGACTAAGCAATCAATTGTGGCTACTTCATCTAATCATGCTGAGATAATTGCTATTCATGAAGCAAGTCGAAAGTGTGTGTGGTTGAGGTCTATAATACATCTTATTCGAGACAAATATGGTGTGAAATGTGACAAGTTACCCACTATTTTGTATGAAGATAATGCAGCATGCATAGCTCAATTGAAGGGAGGATTCATAAAAGGAGATAGGACAAAGCACATTTCACCAAAGTTATTTTTCACACATGATCTTCAAAAGAATGGTGATATTAATGTGCAACAGATTCATTCAAGTGATAATATGGTTGATTTGTTCACAAAATCTCTACGAACGTCAACCTTCAAGAAGCTAGTGTACAAGATCGGGATGTGAAGACTTAAAGATGTGAATTGATGCTCTCATCAGGGGGAGTTAATGTGTGTTGCACTCTTTTTCCTTTACAAGGTTTTGTCCCACTGGGTTTTCCTTGAAAGGTTTTTAACGAGGCAACCAAAAGGCGTATTATTAGATATGTGTACTCTTTTTCCTTTACTAGATTTTTTTTTCCCATTGGGTTTTATTTTAGTTAAGGTTTTAATGAGGCACATTACTTATTGAGTAGACATTCAAGGGGGAGTGTTAAGAATAGAATTCTATTTGGAGTGAATGTCTATCTTGTAGAGAGTTTTACTTTGTGACTAAGTCATTTTTCCCTTATAAATAGAGGGGTCTTACCCCATTGTAAATCATCCCAAAAATTCAATAAGAATTTCCTCTCTCTCTTTCTCTACAATATTGCTCTTGTTCTTTTATTATATTATAACACGAATATTATTTCATGAATTATAACTCTCCATTTCATAACACAGCAATAGATAGAGAAGGATAGAAGGTGTGTTAGGAATTTTCACTCCGAAGTAAAATCTCATGCAGAATTATCACATATTATACAACTATCGGAACAATATAAGTAAAATTGTTGAATTATGTGTGTGGTATTTGAGGTACTAATCACAGCAAAGTAACTTTGAGAATCCTTCAAGAAGGGTGCACATATTATCAAAAACCACAATTGGTCTTTACAAAATCCTTCTACAACTTATCTACAACTTTCAGATATTATTTTTAACCAGTTAAATACAATTACAATAACATATAACTTAGTAAAAATTTTATACACAATTTATACAATATGTCTTTTTTCTATTTGATTTATATATAATAAAAATAAATTTTATACAACTAATTATATATTATGCGACTTATCTACAACTTTCGCATATTATTTTTATCCAGTTAATTACAACTACAATTACATACAACTTTAATACAAATTGTATACTAAATTTGTACAATATATCTTTTGTATCTGAGTTATACATAGTAATAACAAATTTCATACAACGAATTATATATTATACAACTTATCTTTAAATTATCTATAATTTTTATACATTATTTCTACTCTTTTTTTAACATAAAAGCACGATATTTATATTACTTAAAAAAATAAAGTACACGAGTCAGACATAGTTTTTAGGGCATTACTATTGCCCATAGATGCTAGGAAATTACAAACATCTGTAAAGATAGTTCTTAAACTATTACAAGAGTCCTGCTTGTCCTTTTGGATTTCTTCTTACACAGAAAAAGGTGGACGAGCATGGTAAAAGCATTTGTTGCTGGGAGATTTATGCAAAGCTTCCTTAGTCAGGCGATGAACTACTTCATTTCCTTCCCTAAAGTTGTGCCTCAGTACTAGAAGCTTTAGTTGGTGCATTAACCATCTGCATTCAAGAATAACATTTTGAAAGTTAGTACCGTCTTCATGCAAAAGTTTGATAACATCCGTGCTATCAGTTTCAATTTCCTTACTTGTCTCTTTAAAGTATAGTGCAATTTTTTGCCCTTTCAGGAGAGCTAGGAGTTCAGCATGGATTGGTGAGGCAACATGAGTCCTTTTTTGATAACCCAAGATCCAATCACCATTACTATTGCGAAATATTCCACCAATACCTGTTGCATTGTTAGTAGAAGAGAAAGCACCATCACAGTTAAGTTTGATAAGATTTATGGATGGCTTATACCACCTGGTTTCAATGGCAATTTTCTTGATTTTAAAGGGGTTTCTTTTAGTGAAGAAGTGATCTTCCCATGCAAAATGATTTTACATTGATATGGCCACGTAGGTTATTGACATTATTATTATTCATGTTCTTCCATATTTCCCAGATGCAAAAAGGAAAAAGGGTTTGTCAATTAATCGTGTGAGAGTTTTGACTTATGAAGGCATCACAGAGCTTTGTAAGCCAGTTCATATCTCCCATATTGATTTGAAAGCTAATGTTCATGGCCTTCCAGAATCCTTGAGTTGATGTAGAGTGAAGAAAAATATGTTGGATGCTCTCAATGCCCATTCTACATGTAGTGCATGTTTCATCCACATTCATATCAATTTTTTGGAGATAAGCTCTACAAGGAATACGGTTGTGACCACATTTCCAAAGAAAGATCTTAATCTTATTAGGACATTGAAGACCACGTATCCATTTATAACAATTTAAAGGAATGAAGGCTCTATTGAGAAGTTTACAGCATGATTTTGTGGAGAAAATACCATTGGGGGTTAGATTCCAGCTGAGATCATCTACTTTGAAATTATTTGAGGGGGTAGGAGTAAGATTAATATTTTGAATAATATCGGGGGGAAGTTTAAAGCTAATTTTACCAATGTCCCAATTTTTTCCTCTATATAGATTGCCGAGGGAAATATTAAATTTAGATTTGTTAAAGGGGCCCTCAATAAAGCTCCTTAGGATGGAAGTGTTATAAACCCAATTATTATGCCAAATGTTTAAGCACGAATGTTTTGAGGGATGCCACAGTATTCCTTTATCGTAAGGTTTTCATCCTTGGAGTATGGATTTCCAGTTGAAAGAAAGGTATGTAATATTCTTTGAGTGAGCATACCTGGACGTAATAAGATAACACCAAGGCAAATGATGGCTTTTTTAAGAGTCTCCACATAAGGCTTGCAAGAGAGACAAAATTTTTATCTTTTGTCTTGTGGATACCTAAGCCACCATCTTTTTAATCCTTAGTGACAATGTCCTAATTTATGAGATGAAGCTTTTTTGAAGTATCTGTAGTACCCCAAATGTAACGACCCGACCAGTCATTTTGATCTCTAGCGCGTCGTTCAGCAGTTAAAAGTCATGAATAGCTTCATTTCAAGTATATTGACTTGTGCGTATGGTCAGAGTTGAATTTTGGAAAATTCAAAGTCAAATTGGAAAGAAAATTTTCATTGCGGTAGCCTTAAGTTGAAGAAAATGGATAAGATTGGAATTTTGAGTAAACGACCTTGGAATCGAGATCTGAAAGTTCCAACGCGATTGTATGATGATTTTGGACTTGGGCGTATGTCCGTATTTGGTTTTTGATAACCCGTGAGCATTTCGGCGTATATTGTGGAAGTTAGTATTTTAGAAGAATTTCATAAATTTGGGTTGGAAGGCATTTCAGTGTTATAGTTGTCCGTTTGGAATTCCGAGTCTGGGAATAGCTCCGTATGGTAATTTTGGAGTTGGGAGCGCGATCAGACGTGAATTCGGATGTCCGGATGTCATTTTGAAGTCATTTGGCTAAATATAGAAATTTGAAGGTTTTTGAGAAAATTCGACCGGAAGTGAAAATTTTGATATCGGGGCCGGAATGTGATTCTGAAAGTTGGTGAAAGTCCGTAATGTCGAATGTGACTTGTGTGCAAAATTTGAAGTCATTCCGAAATAATTTTGGTAAGGTTTGAGACACTTAGTCTCTTTTAAGGAAGCTTAAGTTGGAAAAGTTAACCGGATATTGACTTATATGTTAGAGTGCTCGAAATGCAAATTTTATGGTTCGGATAGCTTCGTTAGGTAATTTTGGACTTAGGAGTGTGTCCGGAATATTTTTGTGATTACCCGTGTAGAATTAAGCTTGAATTGACAAAGTTAGCATTTTGGCGAATTCCGGTTGATAGGTGAGATTTTGATCCGAGGGTCGGAATAAAATTCCGAGAGCTTTTGTAGCTTCGTTATGTCATTTTAGACTTGTCTGCAAAATTTGAGGTCATTCGGACTAGTTTTGACATGTTTCGGCATCGGATGTGGAATTTGGAAGTTCTTGAGATTCATAGGCTTGAATCCGATGATGATTTGATGTTTTGATGTTATTTTGGATGTTCCGAAGGTTGGAACAAGTTTGAATAATATTGTGGGACATTTTAATATAATTGGTTAAGGTCCCAAGGGCCTCGTATGGATTTCGGAAGGTTAACGGATTGGAATTCGGACCCAAAAGGAAAAAAGGGAACTGCTGCAATTTTCTGCAGAAGGCCTTTGGACAGCAATCGTGGAGCGTACTTCGGGGGCCTATATCTTTTAATCTACAAGGAATTGTGAGATGATTCAAAAATGAAAGTTGTAGACCTTTGTGTCTAGTTTATAGAAATCTATAGAAATCGTAATTTAGACATCTTTGGTGAAAGTTATGATCGATTGAAAATGACTGGTGGAGCAGTTTCTTTAGAATTTTCTGATTTCATGGAGCCTATTTTAGAAGCTCATAGCTCGGTATATATAAAGAGTTATATGGTGTACAATCTATCAAATTAAAGATCTTCGAGTCTAGTTTCTAAATCTTCAAACCGTTTGTCATTTGGATACTTATACAAGACGTTATGGGTGTTTAAACAGAAGGTGTCCGACAAGGAATAATTTTTAATAGGATGTACAACTTGTACAACACAAGTGCAAGGTACAACTCGACAAAACATGGGCAGATTCTTTTAAACACTGATTTGGCTTATTTCATTCATTTCTTTCATTTGGTTTGGATGATTTTGGAGAGAATTTCAAGGGGGATTTCATCAAGCATCAAAGGTGAGTTATTTCTACATATTTCCAAGTTAAATACAAGATTATATATGAATTAGAACATGAAAAATCAGTAGAAAAGTGGGGTTTTAGGGCTTGTGATTTTAAGATCTTCTAGGGTCGATTTGAAGGGTCAAACAAACTCCGATTTTTGTGTTCTTTATATGTACGGACTCGTGAGAGGACGAAGAACATTTTGGTATAAAAATTTCTGAGTTTTGAGAAGTGGGCCGGGGCTCGAGTTTTGTCAAATTCGTGAATTTTGATATTTTTCGATTGCTTTGGATTGGGCATTGTCCCTTTAGCATAATGCGACATATTCGTTGTGATTTTGGGTAGATTCGTCGCACGAGGAGGCCAATTCGAGAGGCAAAGGCATAACGAGCTAGACTTTTGGTCATCTTGAGGTGAGTAATGCTTGTAAATGATATTCTGAGGATTTGAAACCCCGGATTTGCACATCATAGTGTTGTATTGAGGTGACTTGCATACCGGATATAAGCGTGGGGTAGAGCATCATTGGGGATTGTGACTTGGTCCATCCCGATTGTTGATTTTACCGCGTATTTGACTGAAACTACTTGTATCATCATACTGTGGGCTGATTGCCATGTTTGGGCTTCGTGCCAACTATGTGAATCCTTCGGGGATTGATATTACTGTTTTAGCATCTCTTGCATATCATTTGGTTTCAGTCCAAGGTTTTAAATACTGTTTTGCAAACTCAGCCATACTTCTAAGTTTTGAAACCTTAAATGATATTTTAAATGATATTTCGGGCTGAGAACTACTGTTTTACAAATGCCCAAGGAGCTTATGTTGATTTCTGGACTGAGCATGGATCGGACTGCGCGCCGCAGCAGTGACTTGAAATAGTAGTTACAATGACACTATGTTATGTGACTTGAAACAGTGGTAACAATGACACTGTGTGATGTGACTTGAAACAGTGGTAACAATGGCACTGTGGGATATGAATTGGTCAGGTAACAATGACTGACCAGGATTTGATTGATGCCATGAGATGGCTTGTTATTGCGCTTGGACGGTAGGAACCCCTTTGGAGTCTGTACATACCCCCAGTGAACGCCATCGACGATAAATAAATGGAGCGGGGTGCACGCCGCAGCAGGTACTAGAGTGTACCGTCATATGTATTGCATTGCATTCATGCATTTGTTCCTTATCTGCATTATCTGTCATAATAATTATATGCTCTTATTTTATTATTTGGTTGTTTCATACCGTACTGGGCCTGAGGGGCTAATACTGTTTTAAGATACTAATATTGAGCCCGAGAGGTTGATGTTGTACCTTGTGAGTTGGGAGTGAGCCCGAGAGGCTAATATTGTACTTTTGAGTTGGGAGTGAGCCCGCGGGGCTGATACTGTACTGAGAGGTTGATATTGAGCCCGAGGGATAGATTTCTGATTATTTCTTACTTGTTGAAATTATTTTCGCAACTATTGAAAGGATCATTTTCAAAAAGATATTTTAAACTGAGACAAGATATTTCTAAAGATTTCACAGTTTTCACTGATTTTCTCAATTGAAGGGTTTTTCTCTGCTTCTATACAGCATGACGATATGTTTTACGTTCTTACCGCTCAGTTGTTATTTACTTTTATTACTCACTGGGTTGGAGTACTCACTTTACTCCCTGCACCTCACGTGCAGCTGCAGGTATTGATCACCCGGTAGCAGGATATTAGCTGATTGAAGGTATTACTATTGTAGTTGAGCAAGGTGACCGCCAGCATTCGCGGCACCGGACATTGTCTTTAGAATTTCTGAATTTAATTTTGTATATTATTGGCCCTGTAGTTGTGTTCAGGTTTTCTTTAGATGCTCGTGACTTGTGACACCTCGGTCGAGTTATGTTGGGATGTAAACACTGGTTATTATTGTCGTTAAGCTGCATTTATCTATTCATTTATGTTTAATAATTGTTAAAGAGACGATTTGGGTTAGTTGGCTGGCCTTGTCTTCACGAGAGGCACCATCACGACCGGGTTAGGAAATTGGGTCGTGACACCAAATAAATTCCTTTAAATTTTGTCAATGGATTTGAGTGTTTTGAAGGGAAGAAGAGTATATTGCATTATGTGGGAAGGAATTGCTCCTATGGTACTAGTTCCTAGTGTGGTACACCAGCCATATTAAGGATTGAACATTTCCAATGAGAGAGTCTAGTTTGTAATTTATCCAAAATAAATTGGAAGTCTTTGGCCTTGGAATTTTTACTAAAGATAGGGAAACCCAGATAATTACCAAACTTAGTGGTACATTTTATGGCAAAGAGAGAGTGTAGGTAGATTGACACCTCTTTTGGACAATAGGGAGGGATAACAATTCTGGATTTAGAATTGTTTATGGTAAGTTCAAATTCTTTGGAGAAATAATCCAAGCACTCTTTTATACAAAGACTAATTTTTTTATTCATTTTTCCAATAAGAGTTATGTCATCTGCAAATAGTATTTGGGAGAAGGAGGGCCCCTATGGCCAATTTGGATGGGATCCCAATTCTTAAGATCAACCTGGTGGTTGATAAGTCTAGAAAGGAGTTTAATACACAATATGAATATGTACGGTGAGAGGGGATCACCTTGATGACTACCTCTACTAGGTTGGAAAATTTTGGTTGTTGTACCATTTACTAATACCCCTATAGAACTCGTAGTAATACAATGCATGATGAGTTTAGTGATCTTAGGAGGGAATTTGAAGCAGTGAAGGGTCTTATAAATAAAGAACCACTCCATCTATCAAAAGCTTTTTCTAGGTCTAGCTTAATGAGCATGTTAAAATTTGAATTTTTTGAACGTCTAAGATAACTCATAATTTCTTGAATGAGTATGGCATTATCACTAGTTATTCTATTTTTCATGAAGCTAGACTGCATGGGACTAATGAGGAGAGGTAGGATTGATTTCAGTCTACTGGCAATAATTTTTGTAATTACCTTATAAGCAGTATTGCATAGTCCAATAGATCTGAAATTCTTAAGATTGTTATCATTAGGGAATTTAGGAATGAGGCATAAATAAGTGTTGTTTATTCCACTAGGTAGGGATTTGGTGGAAAAAACTTTTTAACAGTAAGAAGTAAAGGAGTCTTTAAATATATGCCAATATTTTTGGTAATCTGGGCTTGGGCATTTAAAAGGTTTGAATGAAAAGATGGCTTTCGTTATTTCACTAATAGAGAGAGAATTATCAATACATTGCAAATCAAGTTTATTCATAGCAGAGGGATCATAAAAATAATTTTTAATAGGGGAGATAGTGTGAGCACTTTGAAAGGCCTCTCTAAAGAGAGTGAAGGAGTGATCTAAGATTTTGTTTGGGTCAGTTATCCAATCTCCTTTTTCATCAGTGAAATACATAATGACATTACGACGTTTATGATTACAAGCCATAATATATAAAAAAAACTTAGTGTTGGCATCACCATCATTTAGCCAATTACTCCTAACTCGTAACTTCCAAAAGTCATGTTCCATATATAAGATGTTATATTCTAATTGAAGTGTGGATTCAAGGTTTTGAAGGAAATCACTATTGTAGTAATGGGGAGAGGATTGAATTCCATTGAGTCTAGCTAGTAATTGTCTCTTTTTTTTTCAATGTCTCCAAAGGTTGAATTCTTCCAATGGATAACATCCTTGGTAAAAGTATACTGAGCTTCAACAAAGTCTTTACCAAGACAATTTTTTTAACAATATTAATAAAATCCAGGTGTCTACACCATATAGTTTCTAAACGAAAAGGCTTATCATTATTGTTACCATTCCTAGGCTTCAAATTTAATAGGAGATGATTATGGTATGAATGATTTTGAGGGAGATGAATCACTACAGTCTTAGGGTATAGATCAATCCACTCCTTCTTCCCAAATATTCTACCAAGTCGTTCTATAACTAACCCCTTAGATTTTTTCCTATGATTCGACCAAGTGTACTTGCAACCCTTATAACCTATATCTAATAGTTTACAATAGTTAATACTTTTCAAATTTCTTTGCTACATCTACAATTAATGAAATTACCACCAAGCTTATCATTATAGTTAATATCATTATTGAAATCTCCCCCAAGAAGCCATGGGAAATGGACTGTATTACTAATTTTTTTTATGTTATTTCGCATCTCTACTCGTTTAAATAACTTAGTGCTAGCATAAACAGATGAAAATAACCAAGTAATTTTTAAAGGAAGTACTCCTATCATAGCATGAATCTCTTGATTATTTCTAACAAAGTCATGAACCCTGACCACATTTGCATCCCAAAGTAGCACTATACCTCCTGATTGACCCTCACTAGGCACCTCGATCATTTGAGAAAAATCAAAGTCACTTAAAAGGTATAAGTGCCTTTCCATTCTAGTTTCCAGAAGAGTAACCATGCATGGTTTGTGAGTATCAAGCATTTCTCTGAAATTCACCCTAAAGTTTTCATTGTTGCCACCTTGGATGTTCTAAATTATTATGTTGGTAGGCCTATACATATTTGGAAGATTTGGTGGTGTCCCATTTTCTCTCTGAGTTTGAGGAACTGGCTTCCTCCTTAATGAAGGAACTAGGATCATGGCATGATTCCCACTATTGGGTCCAGAGGGGGTCTCACATCCATAGAGAATTTGTGTCGTGCTATGGGACAGCTTAGAACATATCTTTTTCCCCTTTGATTCCTGAATAAGTAGACTTTTACCTCGTTGAGCCTTGAAAATTCTAGGACTTGACCAGATCCTAGTAGGTTTACTTCGTCCTCCTCCTCCATCTCTACATTTTTTGGTTCTAGTGCAGTGAGAGGGGGTTAGACCTGAGGGTTCATTGGAGGGATCTGTTGTTGGGCAAGTGGTGGCTATGGGGGTGGAGGTTGTGCCTGTTGTAGGGGTGGTGCATGGGGTTGTTGTCAATTGTTTTGTGGAGTTACTGTGTCGAATGGGGTTGTCCAAGGAATGAAAATAGGGTTCATATTGTTGATCTATCCTGGTGGAAATAATGGGAGATCTACTAGGACTTGTTGGGACTGCATGGGATTGAAGTAGGGTGGGAGACTCCATTGACTCCTCATGGCTTGGGCTTGATTGAGATTTAGGGAAATGGCTAGTGTATGGAGAATGTTGTTCAACCACACATGGTTGAAGTAGTTTTTCATGGCCATATTCATTCCCTCCGAAACTAGTAGAGCTAGGAAATGAGAGTTTTGAAGAACTATGATTGCCTCTAGGCCCATTGAGTACCATACTAAACGTTATTGCATGAACCATCAGGGCTTGTTCTACCCACGAGATTGTTTGATGATCATGTGGTAATGGTGGTTATATGAAGAATGTTTGATTGTTTGCTGCTTGATTTTGGGGTAGTGGTGGGTTGGACATGTTTAGAGCTCTTTGGTGTATTAGAATTTGCACTTGACGATAGCGCCTTCTTTGAGTGATTGGAATCATTGGCATTGTTAATAGGAAGAGTAGTATATGAGTGTTGTGAGAGTAGAGGTCTATGTTTTTAATTTGAGTAGTCAAGATGGAAGGACTAGCAGTAGTGATATCTATTTTGATATCAACTAGGTTACTTGTGGCAGTGTTCTTAGTGAGATTTTGCTTAGATTTTGTTAGGGAAATGTGGGGTTGTTCATTGGCCATCTGGGGTTGGGAGGGAAGTTCTCTCTCCACGTGGTTGGGTATTTTGGCTGGAAGGTTATCTCCCATGCAGCTAGGTAAACTAGTATTTTATTTATTTATATTAGAGGATTTGGAGGGAATTGAGTGAGGCAGAAGTATAGAATTAGGGTGTTTTAGGGTATCATTAGTAGTAGATGGGTAATTATGGCTTTGCATGTAATTTAATTGGGTGATCTTGAGATCTGCCAAGTGGACTTCCATTAGTCCATTATTAGCTATGTCAATTGCCATGAAAGAGATGTCGTTATTTCCTAGGCTTCCAATTAGTTCATTGATGGTAGTAGGCGGACTGTCCAATGCTCCAAAGGAATTTCTTGTATCAATAGTATTAACATTTTAATCATCATTATTAGTACGTAAAAGATCAGTGGGAGTGTTCCCTTTAATATTCGAATTATTAAATAGAGGGGGGAGGGAGGACTTATCTGGAATGGGAATTGAATAAAACATTGTCTTACCATCATTGGCTTGTTAGGATTTTGGCTTGTACATAGCCTTCTTTTTATTTGGGAAGGACACAGTGTGCTAGACATCTTCTTTGGGAAGAGGAGATCCATTTTGCATGTCGTGACTGGGAATGTATATGGTCTTAGATTGGCCAATGGCACTATCTCCTTTTGAAGTGGCTGGTTTTCCTCTTTGTATAATGCAGTTGCATGAGACCATTGAATGCCCTAATTTACCATAATTCTTGCATAAGACATTAATACCTTCATAGTGAATTTTTTGTTTATGTGGTCCAATGAATACATATGGAGTGATCGGAATCTCCAGTGGGAATTCAACACATAATCTAGCATAACGACTCCTTAGGGTTGAAGAGGTGCATGCATCAACTTTTAACAGTTTACCAACTTTGTTTCCCACCTTTGTGAGAATTTGGCTATCATAAAACTCCGTTGGCAATTGTATTAAACAGATCCAAATAGCAGCTAGTGAGATCTTAGCCTTAGAAGCAATAAAATTTGGTACCCATATCTGGACAGAAAGAAAGTGACCAAAAATAAATCAAGGACCTTAATGAAGCACTTTTAACATGCTATCTTCATTGTTGAACTTTGTAATATAATAATTATGTCCTAGGTCTTTAAGTGGAAAATTTGTTTTTAGTTTCCACAGGTCTTGTATCTTCCTTTTGATTAATTGGTATTAAATTCTCATTCCTTGTAGTTTTATAATTGTAGAGAATTTCCATGGAGAGTAGGTATGCTGTAGATCTTCTGGAGATAGATGAATTAGGTGATCATCTTTGGAGCAGGGCATGTAATTGGTAAGACCAAAGGGAGGTGGTGGAGGAGTTTGATTATCAATGGTCATGTGGATTTCCCCTCCTCAATCTCATCAATTAGTTTGTCCCTGAAACTTTGGTTTGAAGGCATCAAATTAATTGGACATTGTGTTGGAACAATGTCGGGAGGCTTAGGAGGAATGAGGTTTAGAATTTTTTGGATTGTTCATCGCTAAGGTTGTAGTGAGAAGCAAGTTCACATTATTTCTACTAAATTATATACAACTACAATATCATACAACTTAAATATAATGTTTTATACAATATTGTTCAACTTTCATACAATAGTTAAATAAAAAAATTATATAAGCAACAGGATACAATTTTTTTATAATTTTACTATAATTTTGTCAATATAATGTATATCATGTCTTCTTCTTCTTCGAGTTTCAATCTGAAATTTAGCCAAAATCAAGTCTAATCTTCACCGAAACACCCTCAAAATTGAGATATAAATTCCAATCCATATTCTCAATTGTTTGCAACAACATCCAATCCAAACAAATAATAATTTTTCAAAACCCAAATTCGAATTCAAAACTTCAAAAAATTTAATGGTTGTCAATGGTAGAATTGCTGCTCTTTTTCCTTTGCTTGGCGTTATTAAAATTAGAGATTGAGAGATAGAGAGAGACGTAGAGAGGATTCTCAATTCTTTATAACAACACTCAATTCAAACAAATATTTTTTTTCGGTGAATTCTCTAAGAAAACACCCTAATCAAATATAAGAATATCAGCTCCTTTGCCTTTTTAGGGTTGTTCTTTGAAGCTATTTTCTTCTTCGTTGAAAATCAAGCTAAGTACAGACGTTAATGAAAGTGATTTTTTGAAGAAGAGAATTAAAATTTAAATGCTTATGGAAGAAGAGAGGAAATAGACGTTAATGAAGGGATTCTGAATTTTGTGAAGTGAAAATCGTGGGTGAGTGCAAGCTACGGGGAAGGGAGTGAGATGTGGAGAGAGAAACGTGGGGGGAGTGGAAGATAGTTAGAGTTATTTTAGGATACTAATTATTACCATTAATTTTCTTAAAATGTACATAACTGGTAATTGAATATATAAAATATAATTCTAGTAAAACTTGTATGGGGAAGATAATATAATTTCATATAGATTATAGGAATGTAAAAATCTCTCACGAATAGAGACATATTAAGCATAGGCCCGTTACAGTGAGCTTGAAGCCCAATAGCTAAAGGACTTAAACAGTCGCACCTTTTACGTCACACTCAATCATACACCGTTACTCAATAACTTGACAAAGCTCTAAGATACATTTACATAGCAAAATCAAGTTATAATAGGATTCAACTGAATTCTCACTAATAATTGTTAAAAACTTGATGTTACAGGAATACACTATCAGCTTCATTTCAAAGAACAAGTTGGTATATTTTAAGCCACAAAGAAATCTATGAACTCGTGCATCAAAACAACTTTTTTGACACCTCCATGTTCATTGTGTGAACAGCAGCTTCTTTCGATCATTTAAGCTTTAGAAACCTAGAAATATAGAAAACAAAACAAGTACAGCTTCCAACCAATCCAGAGATCATCCTTGTAGCTTACTTTCTTTTATAACCTTGTTTTGGTTTTTTGAAAACTTTTGTTTCGGAGCTTTTTTCTCTGTTTTGGAGGTGAAGGGATTTTTAGAGGAGGTCTCAACTGTGTGGGTGCGAAGGAGTGCATTTTCTGAAGAATGCAGAGATCAGTCCCTCTATGAGTGAGGGAATGTGTCCTTATATTGAATGTGAGGGGTGTTATATGCACAAATAATGGGGGAATAATCTAGTATTAGCCCAAGTAAAGGATAGTTTTGAAGACTGATAAAGAAAATCGGACATGAACTAGGTCCATCCTAGTAGAGCATAGATATGGACAGACTTAAGCATGTGAGGTGCACGTGAAGGAAATAAACTTATCTTGAAGTAATATCTCCTGATCCTGATCCAAAAGGTTGCCTATTGGATAAAGAGAATGACTCATTACTCAAAGAGAACGTGGTTTAAGGAAATAATGGAGTTAGAGGTTGAGATCAACTAGAACTCTTCCACCAAGGAAGAGTAGCTTCAGAATTCTAGTCAATCTCTATTTACTAACTTTATAAATATCAGTGTCGTTCTCTTTTACATGTAGCTCACATAAGCAGAAGTTAAACGTAAATTGAGAGCAACATAGCAAGGCAATTTTACAAGCAATTTGTGTGTGATTCAAGCATACAAACCTGAAGCTACATGAACTAGATAGAAGAACCAGTTCCAAATGTCTGTCTTTTATCCTAGTTCAATTGTAGTAGGTGTTTTCATATCGTACCTTTCATCTTTATCTAGAGGCAATTGTAATAGGTACTCAGAGTTTTAAAGTTAGAGTAAAATTGAAGTTGTCACAACAGATAGAGGTTGTGTGCTCCAACGGTATTAGAGCTAATCCTAGGTTTACAAATGTCACGACCCCAATCCCGGTCGTGATGGCGCCCAACACAATTGTTAGGCAAGCCCGACCATCTAACACCCTAAATCCGAGCATGAAGCTCAATACCAGTTAATTAACTATTTATAACAGATAACAAGGCTTAATGATTCAACTAATAGATAGGAACAATACTAAGAATCATGATAACACCAATAAAACTCCCAAAGACCTGGGGTCATGAGTCTAGAGCCTCTAATAACACAGAGTAATAAACCCTCAGTAATACTGATGTTCTAAAATGCAGAAAAATAAAAGGGATAGGGGAGGAGCCGGGTCCTGCGGACGTCAAGCAGCTACCTCGACAACTCCTGAAAGCTCTTGAAGCGGCAAACAGCTCGACTAAGCTCCCGAAATACCTAAATGTGCACACATGGTGCAGGAAGTAAAGAGAGTACTTTCAACTCAGTGGTAATAGACATATATAATGGCTGACAGTAAGAAATCCCGAAATATAACAATGCAATGCTATAATCAATAATTCTATTTAACGGTGGAACAACATCAGGTAATTGTTGATGCCTAATTTTTCCCTATATATTTTTTATACTTTCAAAATAGAATATGTATACATATATGAGCATCCCAAAAGATTTTGGCATTTTAAAAGGATTTTAAAACTAATTTATGGCGTAAAAGTCCCAATAATTATTTCCAAAACTTGCCATTTTGGAGAATAGGTTATTTTATCCTCACATCTACATCAAAACATAATTTACAAGATTTTTTGTATAATTTTACATGCCCATTTGATATTTTAAATCTAAGTTGCATGAAATTATAATTTTAGCCCAGTTTCAGATTTAATAGCAATTTTAATTACAAAATCGATTTCAATATTTTTTAATTTAATACTTACATATTATTTACTAACTCGGTATTTTTAATTTGATTTTAAACATCTTTTACTATTTTTATAAAATCAAAAGGAAAAAACTGGCTATTTCAATTATGGCCTCAATTACTTTCAATTATAGCCTATTTGGGCATATCAATTTTGACCCCAAATCCAGCCCAAATTGATGACCCAATGCCATTTTAACCCGGCCCTTTGCCCGTTTAATTAAACCCGTCTGTTTCATCTTTTAATCCTGGTCGTTGATTATTTTGATCAACGGCCCACAACCACTCTTTCCTTTTTAATTTCATATCACCCTAACCCTATCTCTCATTTCACTTCGACCGCGGCCCTCAAACCCTGCCCTTCTCTCAAACGCTCTCTAACACTCGAAACCCTAGTCGCCTCTGTCGTCTTCTCCGACCAAATCCCACCAGAGTCCATGGCTTTTCAGGCCATGGACAGCCTGTGCTCACTTGCTTTCACCCCAAATCACGATTATTCAAGGCTTCCAAGGTTCAACCTCAACGAGGTCTGTTTAGATCCTCCGCCGATTTGTGTTCTTGTGGCTTCTCCGGCTCTGTTCCGACGTGTGCGAGCCTCAAGAGCCTAGATATGGTCCTGACCTGTTCCAGACCAGATCTTCCCAGGCCTTCTCATTTCTAGGGTTTCTAATAAACCCTAAATTGCATGTTCGAGGTTCTTTCTTCCCTTGTTTTCTTATATCTGTAACTGATCTATGTTCTACTCGAGGTTATGATGCTTTTTCCCAATTTTCTTTCTTGAAATTAGTCTGTCCAATTTTAGGGTTTTCAAAAATCTTAAAAGCATTTCTTCTTCTTCTTCCTTTTCCTTATGTGAATCTGTGTGTTCATGCCATAGCTTATGTATTTTCGTTTGTTCTTATGTTTCGCCGCGAATACGCATGTTTCTCTACCTTTGTTCTGTTACTGCTTCTACTGATTTTGTCTACGAGTATGCTTTACATGTTTATCTTGCATGTCCTTCTACTGTTTCTCCTACTGAGATTGTTTGCCTTCACTGGATTCGTTTGGGTTCTAAACGTGTTTCTTTTACTGTTTCCTAAATTCCATGACATCTCTCCTCTCTCCTGAACCTATTTGAGTTTTGAGCTTTCTCTTAAACTTGTTCTTTACAATTTTGGCACTCTACTGCTCCTAATTTGCAACGTGTGTTTGCGTGTCTCCTCAGGGAACCCTGAAAGAGTTCCCTAAGCCTATTGCAAAGACTGGCCTTCTCGCTTCTATATCCTACTTGGATTAAAACCCTAGGGTTTGGGTCTTTGCAAGTTTGGCTCTAGGGTTCTGCTCTAAAAGACCCTGGGCTCTCGAACTCATGCAGGGTTTACAATAAATTTGGAATTTCCTATTTATGATTTAAAACCTATTATGACCGTCACTTTTGTTTGATACTAGCATGCTTATATACGAGGTTTTCTTCTTCTGAATTGATCCTTTAGCCTGTGATTGATTTCAATCTCCTTCTACAAAGGCTTGATTGATTTTTGTTACTGATTTTTACAACTTAACCTCTTTTCCCCTTTTCCTGACTAAGTTCATTCAAAGGCTTTTAAATTTTTGGTTGTTTGGTTACTGTATTTTCCTTATTCTCTCAAAACCATGTACTATAGGCTTCTTACCTTAAATAGACTATATGAACTTACCCCTATTATGCTACTCTGAAAAGGTTTTCATTACTTTCCTTTCCTTAATTACTCATCCCCGTTTAAAATAAAATCCCTTCGACTAAGGGAATCCTCTTTGATTGACTGAAATTGTATTTCCTTGGCTTTTGGTTTACTCGTTTCTGCACTATAAAAAAAGATTTCTTTCTGAACCTCTAGAGATGTACACTTCACACTTCAGAAGAATTACACAAACTCGACACAGACACCTCTGTCTTTGAAATATACTATACTCTATCTACTATTACTCTCTACCTTCTCTACTACTACTGAGCATTTCGCTCCTTTCTCTCCTACTGTCTGAATATCTCGGCAGTTCCTCTGAATTCCCATGGGCTTGCTGAAATTTGAGTTGCTCTTGTTAATTCTTTCTGGCTATTTATTTGTTGTTGTGTCTCTGATGTACTAGAACTGAAAACTGGTATGTATTTCTAGTTTAAATAACATCCTCCTATTATGTGTTTACTTTTCCTCTTCTACACCTCTTTCACTATGTGTTTATTTATGCTTCATGCACTAAGCAATTACATTCAAGTTTATTATGCCTTTTCTTTATGATTGGCACCTCCAGTCTGTTATGCTCTCCTGTCTCTCTTTAATATGTTTTCATGCAAATCCCTTCCCTCTATTCCCTTTTGCATGTTAGTACTGTTCTGAATCATGACAGCATCTTATATTACTGTCCATGATCTAGAACCAGACTCTCCTGAGTCTCTACTCAAATGCTTTCCCATTTCCTCTACCCTTTATGTGTTGAGCTTTAACTTGGGCCTGGCAGTGTCCTAATCACCACTCACACCCTAAGTTTGACTCACTAGAGTCTGCTCCTATTTGTTTGACCTAAGCAGGGAATCAGGGGTGTGCCAGCCTATGCCATGGCTGGGCATGACCACCCTCTGCTATGGTTCCTCTCTCACTTTTGCACTCCTTCCTAGTTTTCTAAGTTCTACCCCCCTTTTGCAAGCAATGCTTTGGGACCCTAAAGTTTCCTCTAAACTTGGATGCTTGCGGGCTGGTAATTCCACACTTGCACCATTCTGTTGCAATATTTATTATTCAGAGTGTAAGCATTTCCTGGCATCCTGGAGGCTCCTTGGAACTTTGAAACACTCTGAGTAAGAGAAGGCCTTGGAATCTGGAATCTGGATTTGGTGAAAGATATGCTATTGAATATTGAGATTGAATTAGGCTGCTCGGATCTAGCTGTAGGCTGTGATGTATTTTTTTCATTGTTTTCTTTCTTTCTTCTGATTCTGTAATAACCTTTTACAAAGAACTCGAAAAATATTAGTAAAGGGTGTGGGAGGGGTTTACTTTACTGCTAAAGGGTAGACACCATGCCCATAGGACCAATGTTGTTATTCAGTCATTTAGATATCATGCCTATAGGTTCAACGCTTCAAGTCGCCTAGAGATCATGTCCATAGGCTTTTGCATTCTTTCCAATCATTTAGAAATTATGTCTATAGG
This sequence comes from Nicotiana glauca, assembly GCA_026770625.1. Classification (NCBI taxonomy): domain Eukaryota; kingdom Viridiplantae; phylum Streptophyta; class Magnoliopsida; order Solanales; family Solanaceae; genus Nicotiana; species Nicotiana glauca. The sequence goes on from MU682323.1 coordinate 283,262, forward strand.
ATTTAATGTTCAACCATGCCGCAAATCAGTAGAAATCCTGTCTATATGATCTAATAATCAAACAACGAATTACATATAGAAATCATGCCTATAGAAAATGCTTAAACGCTAGGCAAACTGTAGGTTAATATTCATTTCGTAACCAGTTTAATCACAATAATATTTCTTTAATCAGGATAAAGAAAATCTTGCTATAGGGTTTAATGCTTTATCATCTTGCAAATCATTAGAAACCCTGTCTATAGGACTTAATATTCATGTTAGAAGTTGCATATAGAAACCATGTCTATAGGAAATGCATATGCTTTAGGCAAATCTATAGGATAACCAAACCTGCCATCCATTTACCCACTCTATAATAAGTTCTAAAATTCAGAACGAGTCTGTCTCGCTTAATCTGTTTGAGTAATAATAACTGGGTAACTGGTTTTAAAGTTTTAGTGTAGCGTTTTCAATATAAAATTCTTATGAGCCTGCATTGCTTTTAAAATTTCTGCAAATCTGTTCGAAGCAATTCTTGTTAATTTTCTGCTCATCTCTTGAAGCTTTCTTCCAAACAGTCCTTTAATTCACTCTTTCTTCTAAGGTGTTCTGCATTTTTAACTCTCCTGCATTTTCACTCAAACAAATCTACAGATTCCAAAGTCATTTCTGAACTTTTGCAATTTTCAACTTCCTATTTAAATTCTTATGCATTAGGCTCTTGTCTGAAATCATTGTTTTCTGAATAATTTGTTTAAAATACTTCAATCTCTGACAATTGGATCCGAGTTGCCTAATGCAAACTTTTTATTTGATTCTATGTGTTAAACTAGTCCGTCAGCCGATTAAAGTTTAATTTAAAGACCAAACCAGTATGTGAAAGGCATGCTAAACTATATGCTATATGACTTACGGGGTTTTATGTGAGCCTTGCATGTTTGTTAGTCAATCCCCTTATTTGCTATTTGTTTTGGTTGTGGCTACTAGTATTTTGTCTTTTTAAAACCCCATATATGCCTCTACCCCTTTCTTCCCCTTTAGGATTAGAAGTCCTAATACCCCAGGACTGATAGGTTGGGACGGATATTAGCATGCAATAAGTAAACGAGACTAATCGCGTCTAATACCTTAACAGGGCAGGAAAGGTAGAATATGGATATGATGACGGGTAATATCTCGTGCGACCCCTGTTTGAGGAGTGATTGCTTGGTATTGTACTGATGTGATCCATATTGTATTTAAACCTAGGACATCTTTCCCCTTTTCTTTACTTGTATAATGTTTTTTTTAATTCCAATTAATCCCTCTCTTTTAAATCACTTATGTCCTTTCCCTTCTTTTTCTAAAATCTTCAACTTTGTCTGTAACTACTATATGCAAGTTTTATGCGTTTCTTTCTACTCTTCTTAAGGTCACAACTAAGCATGGCCGGGAACCACACTAATGGATCTTGAGGGGTGCCTAACACCTTCCCCTCGAGATAATCTCAAGTCCTTACCCGAACTCTGGTTTTTCTTTCAAAAATCTTCTTCTTTTTTTAGTGTCCTAATGCACTATAATAATTAGGTGGCGACTCTCCAAATTCTATAACCCAATTCCTCAAAAGAGAATGAGAGTTATTTTGTCCATAATGTCATAAACCTGATTTCGCCTTTAGAAAAAGGGGGCGTCGACAGCATGGTGACTCTGCTGGGGATTTCTTTAGGTTTTTACCATTACATGCTTTTGTGACTTTATTGCTTCCTTAATTGCCTTTATTTCTTTCTTTTAACTATTTCATCATTGGAAACTAACTTGACTCTTCATGTATTTCCTTTCTTTTAACTGCTTTTTCTTTACTGCTTTATTACTAGTTCAATACCGTTGTAATTTTCGAGCATTTATTGTAATCTTTTACTTTATGAATGTGAAAATACATGCAATCTGTTTCATTCTTGTAACTGCATTCTTCAACATCATATTCCACTCGTACCGAAACAAACCCTATAGCAATGCTTATAATGAGTGGTTGCGCACTTCCAATACTATCAAACCCCTAAATGTGGCAAAGGCGTATTTGCGGTAAAACTAGTCGATCAACAGTGTAATCGACGGTTCCGTGCCTTTCCCTCTTGAGTTGTCCGCTCAAGGGTACCTTGTCTAACATTTCAGAAATAGAAACCTTACTCCATTAAAACTGTACATGCATCATGGTCAAACTTAGCCGAGTCAGTTATGTCGTCCGCATAATGACTCATTAATATAGCCTTGTCCAAAGTCCACCGGGTTTCCTTGAAACCCAAACGGACGCCTTCACGTTCTATGCATTTATTTGGAGAACTTAAGTGCTTTGCTATGCTAATTATTGATTTAAATAGTCGAGTCTAGTGGGGGGTAAGGGCCTAACACTCTATTTCACAGAAAATGAGGCACGAGATCCCCAGATTTGGCATGGTGACCAACATTCATCCAAGGCTGCTGAGTTGGTGGAATGAACTTCATTATAGTGATCAAACACTTGTCTGCAAATACTTAGGGAATCTGCCTTCCCTCCTAGAGATTCAACCTAACAACATAATCATAGAGGCTGCAACATTGTTCTGCGATATTGACAAGCCTGTGTTCCGATTCGGTGACCTCGAAATGACTCCGTTGCTTGAAGAGATAGGGGGTTTAGCCGAAATTCCTTGGGAGACGCCAGGTTTGCTCATGCCCGAGAATTGCAAAGGAAGGAGTTTTCTTAAGATGATGGGTTTGAAAAAGAATCCAGACCTAACATGTTTGAAGGATCCATGTATCCCATTTGACTATCTATATGAGAGATACAACCATAGCAAGTCATACCGCACTCATTGAGACGAGTTTGCTATCACCTCTTTGGGACATGTCCATAGGAGGGTCTTTATCTTTATGTTTTGCTTTTTGGGGGTGATCGTGTTCCCTATGAAGAAGGCTAGAATTCACACTCGGCTAGCCATGGTAACCAAAACTTTGATGGAAGGAATTGGTGGGCGGACTTTCAGCATCGTGCCCATGATCATTGCGGAGATATACCGTGCCTTGAACAATTGTCATCAACAAGGCAGTCATTTTGAGGTTTGTAACTTGCTACTTCAGCCATGGCTCATGGAACACCTCCAGAAAGGGGAATACCGACAAGAGATCTTACGCAGGGATTGGGATGATCATATCGCCTTCCATCAACCAAGGCGTATGAATTACATGCCTAGAATGTTCGCACAGCTAGAGGATGCTAGAGGATGGGTCGAATTATTTGAAAATCTGAAAGAAGACCAGGTACAGTGGATGTTTTAATGGTTCCCCACGGATGAGTTCATTGTTCGATCCTGAGATGCGCCATTTCTCATACTGATTGGTTTGAGGGGAACTTATCCTTACGTTCCTCTCCGAGCCATGAGGCAATCTGGAAGGAAGCAAATCATACCAAGGGTCGAAAAGACAAGTCACATCAGGGCTGATTTCCAGGATGACGATAGCCCTTACCGGTGTAAAGCTCAACATTTGTGGCATAGCAAGATCGTTTTGGAGAAAGAATCTATTGAGCCAGACAGGTATCACACCGGCTATGTGCCGCACTATTCGGGTTGGCTAGAAGACAATGGCATGGGTCACCCCGGGTTTGTTAAAGGTCACAGAATTAATGATGAGCACGCTGAAGCACGGGCTAAGTACAATCAGCTACGCAAGAGAATTCGAAAGTGTGAAAGTGAGCATCGGGAAATACAAGAAGCCTATCAGAAATTGATCGAGGAGTGGAAAGAAATGGCTTTCAGCACCAACAACCGGTTAGGGTATTTGAAGCGAGGTCTAGTGGAGCTGGAAGGAAAGTTTATCAAAAGGATTGAAGATTGCCAAAATGCTGAAGGAAATGCGGGCAGACATCTGGCTCGAGCCTACTTACTGCTAGGACTGCGCGAGTTAGTGGAGCTGTTCGATGGAGCCAAAGATGCCAAATCTGGGGAAGGTCTTTCTGGGACCAAGTAGTCGTTTATTCTTTATTTTTATGATGTAATAAGGCCAATGGCCAATAGTGACATTTTATCTTCTGTTATTTAGAGTCGTTTTAGATTCGTCTTATTTTTTATCAATAAAATGAGGCATTTAGCATTATAAGTTCTCCAAAACTATTTGTCGCTAGGCCTGCCTCGGTCATAACGAGGCACCAAAATTAGGACGCGATTTACATTCTCGAACAATGTGTTTAAATACAGCAATACTCATCCTCGAAACCTGCACTAACTTGTTACCTTGTGTTTTTCTTTTATTTTTATTCCCCTCCCCCAAAGGTTAGTTCGTGCGTTCTGGCACCATCAGCATATTCCACAAGATCCAAGGGCCCTCCACCTCCTCCTCCTCCGAGTCCTGTCCGAAACAAGAACAAAGGAAAGATNATTGCTAAGGGAACTGCTACTCATCTTGCACAAAAATTGCTGAAATTCCAGGAAGAGTTGGACCATGTTCGGAACTTGGCAAGCCTATCATTCTCTCTTGCTGCTCCTGATAACAACACCCAAAACTCCGCACCTCCACAAAACTCCCTGCAACCACAAATACAGCCTACCCACGCTCAAACCTGCTACACATGCAACAAAGCTCCACTACTCATTCCCGAGCCACCAAACACCACAAATGACCACCTCCATAACACTCCTATCTTTGTGGAAACTGTACCTCACTACACCCAACTGATCTCAAACGCACCTGAGTTGGATGACAAAGACTCCCTCATCAGGAACCTAGCAGCTGAGCTCAAGAAGTTAACTAGCCGGGTCCAGGGTGTCGAAGGTAGCAAAGGTATTGAAGGACTAAACTATGAAGACTTGTGCATTCAACCAGATGTTGAACTTCCGGAGGGGTACAAACCTCCCAAGTTTGAAATGTTTGATGGAACCAGAGATCCCAGGGTCTACCTAAGGACCTATTGCGACAAGTTAGTTGGGGTTGGGAGAGATGAGAAAATCTGCATGAAGCTCTTCATGAGGAGTTTGAAGGGAGATGCACTATCCTGGTATATCAGTCAGGACCCTAGGAAGCGGACGAGTTGGGTGAGCATGGCATCGGACTTCATGGATAGATTCTGGTTCAATACTGAAAACGCACCGGATGTGTTCTACATACAGAATTTGAAGAAAAAGCCCACCGAAACATTCTGCGAGTATGCTACTCGTTGGAGGTCAGAAGCTGCAAAGGTTAGGCCAGCCCTAGAAGAAGAGCAAATGAATAAGTTCTTCGTCCGGGCCCAGGACCCCCAATATTATGAGAGGTTGATGTTGATCGAGGGCCAGAGATTCTCAGATATCATCAGACTTGGAGAAAGAATTGAGGAGGGCATTAAAAATGGTATGGTCAAAAATCTTGAAGCATTGCAAGCCACCAATAAGGCTTTGCAAACTGGTGGCACATCCAAGAAGAAAGATGTGACTGTCGTGATGGTCGCACAGGGAGCCAAGTCACCACCAAAATACCACACTTACCCGTCACCTCCACTTACATATCAGCCTATCCCGAATTACCAAGCACCCGCACCCTCCTATCCACCTCCCGTTTACCAATCCTCTCCACCCCTCACATATCAACCCACTTCACCTAGATATTCTCAACCAACACCTGTTTACCAAGTTTACAACGCTCAACCCCCTCATTACCAGTCACCACCCACCCGCTAAAATTTCTCGAGACCCAGACCAAATTTTGACCGCAAACCTCCCAGACAATACACAGCCATCGCTGAACCAATTGACCAGCAATATGAAAGGCTTAAAGTTGCTGGTTATGTCACTCCTATCCCAGCCAAAGCTCCAGAAAATCCCTCCCAGTGGATCAACCCCAACAAGACCTGTGCGTATCACTCTGGCATGAAGGGGCATACCCTTGACGAGTGTCGTTCATTGAAAGACAAGATTCAAACCTTAATCGACAATAAGGTCATCATAGCAAAGGAGCCTGCTCCTAACGTTCGAAACAACCCCCTGCCTGACCATAAAGGTGGAGACATTCATATGATTGAGATCGAGGATGATTGAGACCCCAAAGGATCGATAGGTTTGATTGCTGAAAGGGATGAACCGAAGAAGCCAGTGGTTACCCTTAACCCAATCGTTGTACAAAATCAGCCCTCCAAGGACGACGAAGTAAATATGTCTATACCTCTTGAATTTGAAGTACCTTCATCTGCAAAAATCCCCGGGCCAATCAAGGTTGAGTTTGGAGTTCCAAAGGCAACTACACCCTTTGAAGTTGTTGTGCTACCGCCAAAGGTGCCTATTCTGGTGGCAATGACTGACATAACACCATTCCACTCGAATTTTGTACCATGGATTACACTGCCGAAGCTAGGAGGAAAGGAAAGACCAGGATAGGAGAAACAATTGCGCGCAAGGAATGACTAGAACAGGGAGGGTCTACACCCCAGAGCACCTAGCCGAGTCCGGTAAGCAAGCCCCGGGACGTCCTATTAAAACAGGACCCGACGATCTTTGGAGGAAAATACAGGCTAAGGAGTACTCGGTCGCTGAATAGTTGAATAAAACACCAGCACAGATATCTATCCTAGCTCTTCTGCAGAGTTCAGACGTTCACAATAATGCCTTAATGAAGATACTGAGCGAAGCCTATGTGCCCAGCAATATAACCGGGGGTAAAATGGCGAATATGGTGGGGCAAGTGCTAGAGAGCCATAAAATAACTTTCCATAAAGATGAGTTGTCACCAGAAGGTCTGAGCCACAACAAGGCACTGCACATCACTGTGCAATGCGAAGATTATTTCATCACTAGAGTCCTGATTGATGGGGGATCGAGCCTCAACATTTTTCCGCTTGTAACTCTCAGAACTCTGGGGAAAGGCCTACACGAGATCAAAGACGGGGCTATCAATGTTAAAGCCTTCGATGGGTCTCAGAGATCCACTATTGGAGAAATCAGCCTATGCTTGCAAATGGGGCCAACCTGGTTCGACGTCGACTTCCAAGTAATAGACGTCCCGGCATCCTACAACTTGCTGTTAGGACGCCCCTGGATCCACGCTGCTGGATCCGTAGCCTCGACCCTGCATCAAGCGGTAAAGTTCAAATGGAACCACCAAGAAGTGATCATTCATGGTGATGGTAGTAACCCCATATATAGTGGCCAGACCATCCCAATGATGGGGGGTAGAAAGAGAATAGGCAGATAAACATACCACCACATCAAAAAGGGTCAACATTGTAGACAAGGACAAGTGGTGGGACAATCGAAAGTATCCTGAATTGGCATGGGTATGAGCCTGGAAAGGGACTTGGCAAGAATATTCAGGGGATCACTAAGCCCATCAAATTAAAGAAGCATGGCACTACCTTTGGCTTAGGGTATGATTATACTTGGAAAGAATTCCAGAACTGGTCGCCACCATGGCGCGGCCCCTACTATCCATTGGAGTTTCCGATACCCATCCTGGAGTAGACCTTCCAGCCAGCAAATACTATATATGGGTCCGAAAAGGACGAAACATTGGCAGCCATGAAGAATTTGTTCCTAGAGGATGATGATATGGACTGTTGTGTTCTTTTTGAGGAGGAGGGGGAGGAAGGCCCTTCCATACAAGCTGTGAACAAAGGAGACCGCCTCAGCAACTGGTCAATTAGGACTGTCAGGGCCCGAAAAGCTTCGGGGTAGCAAGGATAAACAAAAGCAACATGCATCGTATTTTTAGCTTACTTTACTAGTTGATTTTCTTTTCGCATTATCTTTTATTTCGAAAAGAGCTCTGATGTTTCAAACTATTATAGATTTAATCAAAGCATTTCAGTTTATCATATATATCTTGCATATTATTTTCTCTATCATTTACTCTATTTTATATAGCATTACTATTACTTATCTTGACGATGAACCAATGACTCTGGCTTGCAACGAAACAACGCAACAAAAGGATGTAGACTCAGAAGAAGATGAGACACCCGAAGAGATCGTCAGAGAAGTCTAGGATTTTGAGAATAGACCTAATTCCAACCTCGAAAAAACAAAGGTCATTAATTTGGGAGATACAGATAATGTCAAGGAAACCCGCATCAGTGTTCACTTGTTGCCGTCAGAGAAGGAGAAATATACGAAATTTTTGAGGGAGTATGAGGCCATATTTGCCTGGTCATATGATGATATGACTGGCCTCAGCACGTCTATTGTATCTCAGAGACTGCCAACAGACCCGACTCGTCCGCCAGTAAAATAGAAGCTCAGGAAATTCAAACCCGACATGAGTCTGAAAATCAAAGAAGAGGTTACTAAGCAAGTCAAAGCCAAAGTTCTCAGGGTAGTGGAATATCCAACATGGTTAGCCAACATTGTGCCAGTACCAAAGAAGGATGGGAAGGTCAGAATCTGTGTCGACTACTGGGATCTCAACCGGGCCATTCCCAAAGATGACTTCCCTTTGCCAAACATACACATCCCTATCGATAATTGCGCCAAGCACGAGTTGCAGTCCTTTGTTGATTGTTTCGCCGGGAATCATCAGATATGGTTGGATGAGGAGGATGCAGAGAAAACGGCTTTCATCACGCCATGGGGAATGTATTGCTACAAAATTATGCCATTCGGATTAAAGAATGTTGGCGCCACCTACATGAGAGCCATGACTACTATCTTTTACGACATGATGCACAAGGAGATCGAGGTGTATGTGGATGATTTCATCATCAAATCCAAGAAACCCGCTAATCATATGGAAGATCTGAGGAAATTCTTCAACAGACTGAGAAGGTACAATCTGAAACTGAATCCCGCCAAGTGTGCATTCGGGGTTCCTGCCGGAAAACTACTGGGTTTCATCGTGAGTCGTGGAGGAATAGAATTGGACCCATCAAAGATCAAAGCCATCCAAGAATTTCCACCGCCAAAGAACAAGAAGGACGTGATGAGTTTCTTACGGAGACTCTACTATATCAGCCAGTTCATAGCTCAGTCCACTGTCATTTGTGAACCCATCTTTAAAATGTTAAGGAAAGACGCGGCTATTAGATGGACCGACGATTGTCAAAAAGCCTTCGACAGAATCAAGGAATACCTGTCAATACCACCAGTATTGGTTTCGCCCGAGCCAGAAAGGCCCTTATTGCTTTATCTTACAGTTTTGGGGGGAGCATTCGGTTGTGTTCTAGGACAACAGGATGAAACGGAAAGAAAGGATCATGCCATCTACTATCTCAGTAAGAAATTTACCCCGTACGAGGCCCGGTACTCGTTATTAGAACGCACTTGTTGTGCTCTGACTTCGGTAGCCTAGAAATTGAGGCATTATTTCTGTGCCTACACTACCTATCTCATATCCAGGATGGACCCGTTGAAGTATATCTTCCAGAAGCCCATGCCCACCGGCAAACTCGCCAAGTGGCAAATCTTGTTAAGTGAATTCGACATTGTTTATTTGACACAGAAAGCAATTAAGGGCCAGAAAAGCAGATCACCTTGCCGAGAATCCTATTGGCGGAGAATACGAACCCCTGAAAATGTATTTTCCCGACGAAGAAGTGTCCTTTGTAGGAGAAGATATTGCAGAATCCTACGACGGTTGGAGGTTGTCTTTTTATGGAGCCGCAAATTTCAAAGTAGTTGGCATAGGAGCAGTCCTGGTATTAGAAACCGGCCAGCATTACCCGGTATCCGCCAAGCTCAGATTCCCTTGCACAAATAATATGGCCGAATATGAAGCTTGCATCATGGGACTCAAGATGGCCATTGACATGAACATTCAAGAGTTGCTAGTGATCGGGGACTCAGACCTGCTCATACATCAAGTTCGAGAAGAATGGGCAACCAAAAACTCCAAAATACTTCCCTATTTGCATCACATACAGGAGTTAAGGAAAAGATTCACAAAGACAGAATTTCAGCATGTCCTAGAGTCCAGAATGATTTCGCTGACACACTAGCCACTTTATCATCCATGATCCAGCATCCAGACACAAATTTCATCAATCCCATCCCAGTGAGGATTTATGATCAGCCAGCTTATTGTGCTCACGTTGAGGAAGAAGCGGACGGAAAACCATGGTTCCACGACATCAAAGGGTACTTGACAACAAGAAAGTATCCAGAACTTGCCAATGCTACTCAGAAGCACACACTTCGGAGGTTATCTAACAAATTCTTTCACAGGGGAGGAATCCTGTATAGGAGGACTCCCGATTTGGGCTTGCTAAGGTGTGTCGAAGCAAAAGAAGCATCCAGACTATTGGACAAAGTGCACGCGGGGACGTGCGGACCACACATGAATGGTTTTGTCTTAGCAAAGAAGATACTACGAGCAGGGTATTTTTGGATGACTATGGAAAAAGACTATATCCAATATGTTCGAAAATGCCATCTCTGTCAGATACATGCAGACATGATAAAGGTGCCTCCAAACGAGCTTACTACAACAAGCTCACCATGGCCATTTACCGCCTGGGGGATGGATGTCATCGGACCTATCGAGCCCGCCGCATCAAACGGGCACAGATTTATCCTGGTGGCAATTGATTACTTTACTAAATAGGTTGAAGCAGCGTCGTACAAGGCAGTGACTAAGAAAGTTGTGGCAGCTTTCGTCCGTGATCGTATTGTTTGCCGATTCGGGATTCCAGAATCAACCATCATTGACAATAGTTCCAACCTCAATAGCGACCTGATGAAAGCAATGTGTGAGACTGTCAAGATCAAACATAAGAACTCTACAGCTTATAGACCTCAGATGAATAGAGCTGTAGAAGCAGCCAATAAGAACATCAAGAAGATACTAAGGAAGATGATTGAAAGGCACAAGAAGTGGCATGAGAAATTGTCATTCGCCTTATTGGGTTATCGTACCACAGTCCGTACATCGACCGGGGCAACTCCTTACATGCCGGTTTATGGTACAGAAGCGGTCATTCCCGCCGAGGTAGAAATTCCCTCCTTGAGGATCATACAAGAAGCAGAGTTGGATGACGCAGAATGGATAAAAGGTCACTACGAGCAGTTAGCCCTTATAGATGGGAAAAGAATGAATACAGTTTGCCACGGTTAGTTATATTATAACAGAATGTCCAGAGCCTTCAACAAAAGAGTTAAGCCAAGAAAGTTTACACCGGGGCAGCTGGTGTTGAAGAAAATATTCCCACATCAAGATGAAGCAAAGGGGAAATTCTCTCCCAACTGGCAAGGTCTGTACATGGTTCACCGGGTTCTAACTGGAGGAGCCCTTATTCTCACAAAAATGGACGGAGAGGTTTGGCCAAAGCAAATCAATTCAGATGCGGTGAAACAATACTATGTGTGACCATCTTTGATTTTTTTTCTATAATGTAATTTGAACTACGCTTGACCTGATTCCCATTTAAGAGGGGATACATAGGCAGCCCTATAGGTTCGGTCACAATTTAATAAAAAATCTTCATTTCCCCCTATTCTTGGAACTGGGGCAGAATTTTGAGGAGGACCCTCAAAATTCCGAAGTCAGCCTTCAGTCACTAATCGCCAAGGATGTCACCTCAGTGGACTGGGGCAGAATTTTGAGGAGGACCCTAAAAATTCCGCAGTTGATTTTTATATTTATTCAGTGCAGCCGTTAGAAGTGCCAGCCCAGTAAACAGGGGCAGAATTTTGAGGAGGACCCTCAAAATTGTGAAGCAAGAGAGGTTGCGGTGCTTTGAACCACGCTGTAGTCGTTGGTTTTTTCAAACAAAACTATTTTTCTACTTACGTTATATTTTTTAAATCATGTATAATTATGACAGCTGCTATTTAGCAACGTTACCCCAATGATGCTCGCAACGCAGGAAGCCACGGGAAAACGAACTAACCTTTCCCCTTTGCAAACTCATGATTCTCTTTGGATGCAGGCGCCCCAGGCACAAAAATGTTACGCAATCACATTGGATCGCCGCGCCTGTTCGCATTTTCTATCTGCACGCAATATTCCCCCAACAGACGCAATATCACAATCAATTACCAGCAATCGGCTAAGAATCTTTTATTACCATTTGCATTTCCTCCATTGCATAAGGCTACCTTTCTGCCTTTCGAGACTAAGCATTGTCTCCATCTGTATTTCCTTATATTGCATAAGGCTACTTTTTGCCTTCCAGGACTAAGCGTTGTCTCCATCTACATTTCACTACATTGTATAAGACTATCTTTCTGCCTTCTGAGACTAAGCGTTGTCTCCATCTGCATTTCCCTGTATTGCATATGGCTACCTTTCTGCCTTCCGAGACTAAGCGTTGTCTCCATCTGCATTTCCCTGCATTGCATAAGGCTACCTTTCTG
>MU682323.1:305262-362984 GCA_026770625.1 Nicotiana glauca
TGGTATTGAAGTATAAATTATCAATTGGTATCAGATTAGGTTATCCTTGAAGAGGTTAACACTAGGAATAGATCAAGATGAGTGCACCACCAGGAAACTAGAAAGGACAATCCATTGTTTAGCCAGTACTGCTCCTGGTGGAAAAACAGGATGAGAGATTACATCGTGGGAGAGGATTATGAACTATGGAACATTGTTACTGATGGTCCCTTGGCTACTATGAAGAAGAATATTGAAGGAGTAGATGTGCCAAAGACTAGAGCTCACTGCAATGCTGATGGCTTGAAAAAGTGGGAAAAGAATACTAAGGCCAAGAAATGACTTGTGTGTGGACTTAGTCCAGACGGGTACAATAGAATTTAAAGTTTTACTAATGCTAAGGAAATTTGGGACATTTTGCAAGGTTAAGGATGAACTAGACAGAACTTATAAATGGAATAAGTTCTCTGATGCACTATCATGGCTACAAGAACACCACAATAGCAATAAGAGAGGACTTGGCTATGGGATCCCTGCACCTAAGTGGGACTCCAAAAGCAAGTACATCATACTTCCTGAGAACAAAATCTGTACACCACTATGGTAAGAGTGGTCACTACAAAAGTGAATGTAATTCAAAAGAAAAGGCCGGTCAAAAGAATAAAACTTTTGTTCAAGGGAAAAGTAGGCTGCCAGGATGGGCTAAAAATAATTTAATTCACCATTTTGGCTATAAAAACGCACCTAAACTAGTTTGGGTTCCTAAGACTAACCCTTGATTTCCTGTTGCAGGTCCAAGTGAAGGGGAGAAGCCAAATATGGTACATGGATAGTGGCTGCTCAAAGCATATGAGAGAAAGCAAGAACCAGTTCCTTTCACTTGAAGACCTAAAAGTAGGTAATGTCTTCTTTAGAAATGGTAAGAAAGGTAGTTGGAAAGGTAGGTAAGACAGACTCATATTCCATTGATAATGTCTACTTAATAAATATCTTGAAATATAGCCTAATCAGTGTGTCACAACTGTATGATAGAGATAACTTGGTAGCATTCACCTCTACTAAATATTTTGTGATAAGTCTTACCGCTGACAAGATGGTTTTGCAGGGAAAAAGAGGCATTCACCTCTACCAAATGTTTTATGATAAATCTTACCACTAACAAGATTGTTTTGCAAGGAAAAAGATAACCATATATACATTGTAGATCTGTCCACTCTTTCAGAAAATGAACTCACTTGCTTAAGTGTATTGGACAAGGATCTCCTCTTTTGGCACAAAAGACTTGTACATGCAAGTCTAAGTCAACTCAACAAATTAATCTCAAAGAACCTGGTGATAGGGCTGCCTAACATCAAGTTTAAGGAAGACAAAGTTTGTGAGGCTTGTGCGAGGAGGAAGCAGGTAAGATCCTCTTTTAAATGTAAGAAAGTGGTAAGCACGACCAAGTCGGTGGAACTGGTTCATATGGATCTCTTTGGTCCAATGAGAACAATAAGCAGTGGTGGTAAAAATATGTGATGGTGCTTGTTGATGATTACTCTAGGTTTAATTGGACACTATTTTTAACATATAAGGATGAAGCATTTGACATGTTTACTTCTTTTGTTAGAGAAACTCAGAAACAACAAGGTAATTAACTTGTATCAATTAGGTCTCATCATGGAACTAAATTTGAAAATGCTAAGTTTGCTGGATTTTGTGATAAGCATGGCATAGATCATAATTTTTCTGCCCCTAGGATGCCACAATAAAATGGTGTAGTTGAATGAAAGAATAGGACACTTGAAGATATGGCTAGGAGTATGCTTCTTTCTAGTAAATTGCCCCATATCTTCTGGGAAAAAGTTGGAAGCACTGCATATTACATCATTAATAGGTGCATGACTAGACCTCTTGTAGAGAAGACTCCCTATGAGTTACTTAAAGGAAGAAAACCAAATATATCCCATTTTAGGGCATTTGAATGCAAGTGCTTTGTGCACAACAATGGAAAGGACTCCCGAGGTAAGTTTGATCGCAGAATTGATGAGGGAGTATTTTTGGGATATTCTTCATATAGCAAAGCTTATAAAGTGTATAACAAAAGAACTATGTGTGTAGAAGAAAGTGTACATGTAGTTTTTTATAAAACTAACATTCTTTGTAAGAGACATGAATATGAAGACGAAGCTATTGGACTGGTAAAAGGTTTAAATGAAGTCACAGCCCAAGCTGAAGATGCCCTAGAAGAAGGAACAGGTGATGGAACAGGTTCTTCCACCCAAGGCAACCCCATAGGGGAAACTCAACAAAGAAGAATTGAATCTAATTCCCAAATGGAACTTGTCCATGAACATGTTCCTCTGTAACAGAACATGGGAGAAACATCAAACAAAAACCAGTTGGTTGCAAAACCTTACAAATATAAAAGTTCTCATCCCATTGAGAACATAATTACTTATCCAACTTCTGGAATTAAAACTAGATCTCAATTAAAGAATCTGTGTGCTTTTGATACTTTATTATCTCTTATTGGACCTAAAATTGTTGCTGAGATTTTGCAGGATGCATATTGGGTTAATGCAATGCAAGATGAACTCAATCAGTTTGAAAGGATTCAAGTTTGGTATTTGGGTCCAAGACCCAAAGACAGATCAGTAATTAGCACTAAATGGGTCTTTAGAAACAAACTTGATGAAGAGGGAACTGTTACAAGGAACAAGGCAAGGTTGGTGGTTCAAGGTTATAGCCAAAAGGAAGGCATGGACTATGATGAGACCTTTGCTCCAGTTGCAAGGTTGGAAGTAATAAGACTTCCCATATACTTTATTGCATACATGAAATTTACTCTTCACCATATGAAAGTCAAGAATGCCTTCCTAAATGGCTACTTAAAGGAAGAAGTGTTTGTCAAACAACCTCAAGAGTTTGAAAGCAAGGAGTGTCCGGATCATGTATACAAACTAGACAAGGCATTATATGGATTCAAGTAGGCTCCTAGAGCATGGTATAAACGACTATCCAAATTCCAGTTTGAATATGGGTATAAGAGAGGTAAAATTTATAGTACTCTATTCTTGAGGGAAAAAGGTAAGGATCTTCTTGTAGTACACATATATGTTGATGACATAAATTTTGGGGCAACCACTGAAAAACTAAGTAAGGAATTCACTATACTTATAGGGAGTGAATTTGAAATGAGTATGATGGGTGAGCTTAATTTCTTCTTAGGCTTACAAATTAAACAAAACTCAAATAGAACCATAATCCATCAGCATAAATATGCAAAAGAGTTGATTAAGAAATTTAAAATGGAAGAATCAAAGGAAATAGACACTCCTATTGCAATAGCCACAAAATAAGACATAGATGAACTTGGTTCATCTGTTGATCAGAAGTTGTATAGGGGTATGGTTGGTTCAATTTTGTACCATACTACTAGCATTCCTGATATTATTTTCAGTGTAGGGCTTTATGCTTGATTTCAAGCAAACCCAAAGGAATACCACTTGACTACTGTCAAAAGAATATTGAGATACTTGAAAGGCACTAATGACCTTTGACTTTAGTATCTAAAAGGTAGTAACTTTAACCTAGTGGCATATGTTGATGCTGACTATGCAGGTTTCCTTGTGGATAGGAAAAGCACCTCAGGTATGGAACACTTCCTTAGTGCATGTCTTGTGTTATGGGCTACTAAAAAGCAAAATTCAGTGGCCTTATCTACTGTTGAAGCTGAGTATGTTGTTGCTAGTTCCTGTTGTGCTCAACTGTTAAGTATCAAACAGCAGTTGATGGATTTTAGTATTGAAGTTGGTTGCATCCCTATTTTCTATATATGACTAAGAACCCGGTTCATCATAAAATAACGAAGCACATAGATGTTAGACACCATTTTTTAAGGGATAACTATGAGAAAGGACTAATCACAATAGAATTTTGTGCTACTGATAAATAGATGACTGACATGTTTATAAACGCACTGAGTAGAAAAAGCTTTGAAAGGAACAGGTTAGAACTAGGGATGATTAAGATCACCTAATGGAACCAGTTCAGAATGCACAATAGAAAAAAAACGAAAAAAAATTGGTTAGGAAATCTAGAACTTGTGTAATATCTAGATTAATCTTTGCTCAGTCTCATACTGTAAATAGTATACTCACGTGCCATGTATTGATATGACTCACTGATATCAACAAAATTTCTTCTATTTTGGCAAATTGAGGCATGATCAAGAGGATTCTTAGTGAAGAACCGGTTCATCAGTACTGGTTCATCTGAATAACGAGGTATATTTTTTACACTCTGCACAACTAGAAATATTAATATTTAATTTATGAGCAAAGTCTTACCTATGCTCAAAAACTTTATAAAACCTATCATTTTGAGTTTGAACCAGTTCCGTTTCAATTAGACTCCTTACTGTATTAAAATTCCTAGATTCTAAGGAAGATTAACTGCCTATTCAACCTAAAATTTCAAAGTGATTGGACTTCTAATTGACTACAAAAAGCTACTGTTGGACATTAATTAACCTTATCTCTTTAAAATCCATCATCATCACTGCCACTCCCATAATTCTCAAAACCGTCAAAAAGTTTTCTGGTCTCTACTCTTCTATCTTCTAACACTCTAATCAAAATTTTCTTCTTGAATTTATGAAGATGACCAATCCCGAAGATAACCCCGGCATACCTCCACCACCTACCCCCTTCCCCAGATTCGTCTACTACTCCTCAACCAAGCACAACCTCCCAACCTAGAAGAAGGCGAGTGAAGATATTTGCTCGTAAAATTCTGTCTATAGGTGCGGTTTCAAGAAAACTAAACACAAAATTAATTGCTAGTCAAGCCCAAGATTTTGAAAATTCTGATGATTCTTTTAAGTCTGTGAATGAGGGGGAAGGAGCTGGGTCTTCTGATTCTGATAAGGCAACATTTGTACAAAATCCCCTTTCTGAGGTACATTCTGTTCTAGTTGAAAATTTGGAGAATCGTTTTGTTTTGGTTGGGTCTGTTGTGAATGTGGAAACGACTAAGTCAAGAAGGACATGAGGTAAAAATAAAAGAGGAAAAGAAACTGAGACTGAGGGTGTTCGTAGTGATGTGAGGGGCAAAGGAAAAGAAGTGGTTGATTCTTCATCCACCTCTGAAGCAGTTAAACTGGCTATATATGGAGTTAATCCATAAAAAGTGATGGAGAGTAGCTAGAAAATTGGGGGAAGTGGTTCAGGGGAAGCTGCTGAACGGCTTGTCAATCTCAGCTCACATACAGGTAAACCTAGTTCATCTATTAAGGAAACCCTATAAGATCTTCTGAAAAAGGTGGGTGTAAGCTATAACCCCAAGAAAAGGAGAACTCCTACACCATAAGTTTCTAGCACTGCAAGAACCTCCAAGAAAAGGAAGGCTTCTTCTCCAATAACTAATGATATTCCTCTACCAAAAGAAAGGGCCACAAGAAGTATGTTGAAGCAGAGTGAGGATGAATTGCAAAAAACTATGGAAGAAAGTAAGAAGAAAATAATGGACAACAGGAAAGCTAAGGTGGTAGAGCCTGTTGAGGCTGTTGATGTGGATGAGTTGGACACGGTCTATCTGACTGTGGAAGTGGAGGTTCAGACCCTTAAGCCCAAGAAGACTAAGACTTCCTCAAAAAAGTCTTCATATGTATCCAATTCTGTTGAACCCTCTCCTTTGGCTAAAAGAACAAGGTATGCTGTAAAAGCCAATCAAGTCAATGATACTGAGTAAGAAGATTGGAGTGGTGAAGAAGAGGGTGAATCTGACAATGAACAAGATAAGCTGGCCAAGTTTCAACCATCTTTAAGGGTAGACTTTTGAAGGATTTGGAGGAACCATGGATGGTTCGACTGGTTGATGCTCTAGTTGTTCAGGGATGGAAGGGCGTGGTCCTTCAGTTGGATGGCAGGCAGGCAAGAAATGAGATTATTGAATTCATGAATAATGCAGAGGTCAAGGATGGCAGAGTTACCAGCCAAGTGAAACGGGTTCAAGTGACTTTTGATGCAAAAGAGCTGGGTGAAATCCTTGACATTCCTTCTGAAGGGTATGATTATTACACGAGGCAAAACTGTCTAAGTCCGGACTCCCTTCCTGCGGCCCTTGTCATTACTAGGAAGTTCTGTGATGTCACAGAAGTGAATGATCCCAAGGTTGTGTATAGCAGTGAAATGAATCCATGCCACAAAGTCTTGTTTGAATTTGTCAACAAGTGTTTGTTGCCTAGGCAGGAAAGAAGACACATTACTAACTACATGGATTTGATTTTGATGGAGTGTCTGAAACTGGGAGGCAGATCAACTAGCTTGCATTTATGATCAAGCTACTTGATAGCGTTATCAATGGCTCCAAGGCTAATGCCATTCCTTATGGTTTTATTCTTACTATTGTTCTTGCTCGTTGTAAGTTGCCACTGAAGAAGTGGGAGATGGACACAAGCAAAGATTATTTTGGAATCAATACTCCGATTGCCTGGGATTATGAGGTTAATGCCATTCCCAATGAACCTGGTTCATCTAAAAGGACACCTATCAATAGCAAGGTCAGAGCTCTATTGCAGGAAAGTTGGGGCAAAGGATGCTGAGATAGCAAGGATGAAGACTCGTTTCATTGAAGTAGAATCTGAGAGAGATGCTGTCATAACTGAGCTCACAAAGGAAAAGTAGAAGAATGATGGAATTCTTCAAGACATGCTGCACCATCTCCAAGCCAAAACCCAAACCTCTAGTTCTTCTAAGCCTTAATTTCCTGAACCCTGCCAAGACATTTCAGTGACCCAGATTAGGGTTTTTTGTTGTGTTTTGCTTATGTACTAACTATTTTTGTTTCTTTTTATGGATTGTGGTAGAATCATATTCTCTATCAATGAAGTTTGCTTTTTTTGGTCTTGATGACTATTTATTTTACCTTGATAGTTTGAATATGTGTAGTTGATTATTGATGAATAATCCATGAATGCATTTGCAGTTGCCCCAGTGGCCATAAGTAATTTTTAAAACCTGGGAATCACACTTTGTTTATGCAGGTTTTTGATGATACCAAAAGGGAGAAAAGATATTGTGCTTTATATTATGAATATTAATGTTTATAACCTAATGAACCTGGTCCTTGATGATAAGTGAAAATTTTTTAACTTTGCATTGATGCTGAGCTGAGTTTTGGCAGGGCCTAAGTGCATGAAAAGTACAGAGTTTGGCATCATCATAAAGGGGGAATAATATAGTGTTGGCCCAAGTAAAAGTTAGTTTTTAAGACTAACAAAGAAACTTAGACATGAACCAGGTCCATCCTAGTAGAGTACAGATATGGACTGACTTAAGCATGTGAGATGCACCTGAAGGAAATAAACTTATCTTGAAGTAATATCTCCTGATCCTGATTGAAAAGGTTGCATATTTGATAAAGAAAAGGACTCCTTACTCAAAGAGAACACGATTTAAGGAAATGGTGGAGTTAAAGGTTGAGATAAACTAGAACTCTTCCACCAAGGAAGAGTAGCATCAGAATTCTAGTCAATCTTTATTTACTAACCCTATAAATATCAATGTTGTTCTCTTTTACAGGTAGCGCACATAAGCAGAAGTTAAACGTGAATTGAGCAAAATATTAGGGCAATTTTACGAGCAATTTGTGTGTGATTCAAGCGTGCAAACTTGAAGCTACATGAACCAGATAGAAGAACTAGTTCCAAGTGTCTCTCTTTTATCCTAGTTCAATTGTAGTTGGTATTTTCATATTGCACCTTTTAGCTTTATCTAGAGGCCATTTTAATAGGTACTTAGAGTAACCTTAAAGCTGCAGCAATAGTTAGAGGATGTGTGCTAAACGAGATTAGAGTTAATTCTAGGTTTACAAAAGTGCTTTTGTAAATGCAGTTTTTGGCTTAGTGATTTAGTTGAGAGTTTGGGAAAATCCTACTGGAATGTCGTGATTTTTGCACCTTTGGAGCCAAGCATTTTTCATGTAAATCAAGTCCTTCTATAATCAGGTTAAGCGAAAAAATTGGACACCACACAAATTACTCCCTCCCCCCTCTTGTGTGGTATTGAAGTATAAAACATCATCTAGGAATGTGTTGGTCCTAAAAATAAGGAGAAAAGCATCCTTTCTAACAAATTTGGACTGCTGTCTCCTTTTCAGATATTTTTCCTTATTTTACAGCCAGTGTGTACGCAGATTTTGCCTCTATACTAGGGTAGAGAGGTTATTTCCAAATAGACCCTCGGGCATCCTTCCCTCCACGAACTTCCCATCTTGCTCTTAAGGAGACTCGATCCCATAACCTCTTGGTTAGAAGTGGAGGTTGCTTACCATCAGAGCAACCCCTCTTGTCTATAAACAACTATCATAAAAAATCTAAAGGGATTGAAAATCATAGCAAAACAAAGAAAAGTCGAAATCCAAACCATTTCAGGTGATTAACCTAGTCTAAACATATAATTAACAAAACAAGACCATTTAGCCTCCAAACTTGCAATTACATGATTTAGCTAGGTGCAATCTGAGAATAACGGAGAAAGAAAAAGAGGTATACCTACCGAGCTATCACCGTAGGCAAGAGGTATGGAGAGAATATAGACGGATCCTAAACGAAACGATGAAGGAACTGTCCTAAAAATTCTAAAAAGACACCAAGGAGGAAGTGTTTTTGTGGATTTTTATGAGTAATTTAGGCATGGAAAAAATTATGTGCTCACGTTCCCTAGATAAAGACTTGAAGTATTATACTTTTCTTCTTGTTATTTTTCTGGTAAACTTGGAAACGCAACCACTACGCTCTAGATAAATTCTATTTCAGTTAGGGGTGGAGGTAGAGTATGCGATACGGGTTCGGCAGAATCCAATAACTTTTGTTTAAAGGAATTTTTTCGTTCTTATACACTTTAAAACTTTATTACCAAAAATATCTTTCATTTAATAATTCAAATATGAACTGCAGAGACCGTACATAAGTGGCAAAATTAGAGCTCGCAAGAGGAACTATTTCTTTTCCTTTACCTTTTTTTATTCATACTTAGGGGCAGTATGAAAACAGTTAACCACCCGTACGAATCATACTAGTGGAAGTCATCTCCAAGATTACGTAAAAGCTCTGTTGTTGAAGAAGATGTTCATTAAAATACATTAATCAAAAGAGCAAAATGTTAGGAAGAAAGGTAAATCAGTCAGATCACATTTTTTTCTGTCAATGAAAAATAAATTAAAATAATTGTTACAAAAATCAAAATAAGGAAGGCAAGCGTAATATCGTAAACCACAAGGGGTTAGTGTAATGAGGCAAAACCTGGAGGGAGGTCCTTGAAATTATACCAATAATATTTTATGGGCATCCGGCAAGGTCAAGGTTATCGAATTCAACATTTTACATCCAGAATGGAATGGCTAGTTTGACCTTTTGAGATAGTCCATCATAGCTCTTTTCAATCAGGACAAAGAAAAATACTGTCGTGCAGCGCGATTGTGCTTGTGAAAAGATTATCAAACAAGCAATAACATTAGCCACTTGGGACTGATTTTATAAATAATTTTATACAATATCTCTTTTGTATATTTTGTAACCGACTTATAAATAGTAAAAAAATATTTCATACAACTAATTATATAGTATATAACTTTTTTACAACTTTTACGAATTATTTCTATCCAGTTATATATAACGACAATATCACACCACTTAAATATAATTTTTATATAAATTTTATACAATATATCTTTTGTATATTTTGTATTTGATTTATACATAGTAAAAATAAATTTCATACAACTACCTATATATTCTATAACTTATCTACTATTTTTTCTACAGATTTCACATATTATTTCTACCCAGTTAATACAACTAGAATATCATACAACTTAAATATAAATGTTGTACAAATTTTATACAATATTATTCAACTTTCATACAATATTTAAATAAAATATATATATAAACAACAAAATACAATTTACCTACAACTTTACTACAATTTCGTAAGTATAATGCATTTCATAATTATAATGCATGTCGTGTCTTCTTATTCTTCTTCTTCTTCTTCTTCTTCATCGAGTTTCACACTGAAATTTAACCAAATCAAGTCTAATCTTCACCAAAGCACCCTCAAAATTGATACCATATTCTCAATGATTTTTGCAACAATACCCAATCCAAACAAATAATGGTTTTTGAAAATCTAAATTCGAATTCAAAGCTTCAAAGTTTTCTAATGGCTGTCAATGGTAGAATTGATGCTCTCTTTTCCTTTGCTTTACATTTGTCACGACCCAAAATCTAACCATGATCGTGATGGCGCCTATCGTGTTACAAGGCAAGCCTACTTCCCAATATATTAATACTAAACTGATTATAGGAAATTAATAACATATTTTAACATTTAAATTTTTCATAAATTAAATCAACGCTAAATATAATATAGAAAAATACAGAAATGAGCCCCAAACATCGGGGCGCCACTAACTCATGAGCGTCTAGAACTATAAACTAAGATATTAAACTGTCTAACTGTCCAAAAGAATAAATGACAAGAGGAGTAACAAGGTCCTGCGGATGCTAGCAGCTACGTTGTAATCTCCAAAGATAGCCGGCTTGAACTCAACAATCGCCGCACTCTAACTCACCTGGATCTACACATAAAGTACAAGGTGTAGTATAAGTACAACCGACTCAGTAGTAACAGAAATAACTAAGGAACTGAGCAGTAGTGACGACCTAAAACAGTCCAATTATTTATTTTTTACAATTTTAAAAAATAATAGGAATAAACAAATAAATTTCATAACTCAGTAAATACCACAAAGAAATTTAACAGATAAATGCAACAACAGCAAAAGTAAATGCAACCTCACAGCAATGTCACTCCATCACTCAGCATTCTTACTTAGCACTCAACTTTCAATACTTAATAGACTCAACACTCTGCGCTCACTCGGGTGTGTACAAACTCCTTAGGGGCTCCTAATTCCCAAGTGTTGAGCACGGATAACTCACGTGCCATAATATCAATACCTGGATCTGTACGGTCCACTTATATGTTACGCAGATAGTTCACGCGCTATGGTATCAATACTTGGATCCGTACTGTCAACTCACGTGATACACGGACAACTCATGCGCTATGGTATTAATATCCTCACAACCAGGCCCTCGACCTCATTCAATCATCTACCTCACTAGCCTCAGCATCATCAACAATAAGGAGACACAGCCCACATCAAGTATCACAACATATTAGCAAATAATAGAGACTAAGTTAAATATGTACAATAATTTCTATGACTGAGTACAAATAATGTGAGCATCAATATAGCCTGAACATGATCTCTAGCATGAAGGCAAATAAGTTTAACAACAAGTAAACACATAACCACAGATAATAATCATTAGGCCTCACAGTCACACCGGATGGACCAAGTCTCAATCCCTCGAGGTATACATCCACACGCCCGTCACCTAGCGTGGGTATCATCTCTGAAAAGTAACATGATATCAAATTCTCCAGGTTTATACCCTCAAGGCCAGAGTTAAAACTGTTACTTACCTCAACAACGTAAAATCCTACTTCGGGTTGCCATCGTCTATGGACTCGGTCTCCAAAAGCTCTGAATCTATCCATAATCAAAATACTACTATTAACATAGTCTAAAGAATCAAATTTCACAATAAAAACTGCATAAATATTCCAGAAATCTGAAATCGGCCAAAACCCGATCCCCAGACTCGCGTCTCGAAATCAGTCAATAATGGCAGAATAATAAACCACGCCCTCTCCCGACTCTAATCATATAAAATTTATCAAAATCGGACTCCATTTGGTCCCTCAAATCCATACCTAAAACTCTCCAAAACTCAAGCCCTAATTCCCTCAATTTTCACTTTGAAATCATCAATCAAATCCGAAAAACGAAGATGGATTCATGAAATATAACCAAAACCGAGTAAAGAAAACTTACCCCAATTCCTATGGTGAAAATCGCCTCCAAAATTTCCCAAATTCGAGCTCCCAACTCCAAATATGACTAAATGAACAAATCCTAGTTTAATATATTTTTCTACCAAATATTCTGCCTCGTTTCTTATTCCAAACAATCCCGAAACTCATATTTTATGCCTTCAATGGATTGCTTGTGAAATTATAGTCGAATTAGACTTTTGAATCACTCAATTTGCTCTTATAATGAATGAGATATGTAGGTTTTAATATTTACAAATAGTGCAGATTTTTAAATACGCCGTCAGTGGTAATTTCGTAATTAATATAAAAAATCTAGCAACCTAATTCTTAGTAAAATGATCATAAAATTTTCATACGATGTCCAAATTCGACGATGTTTTTGCGAAGGGTCTATAATTACGATAAGGATCTAATGCTTCAATGAAAAAAGAAATCGGAGCTCATTTGTTCAATGTAATATCATTTATGCTTGAAGAAACGATGTCGAAACATAAGCAAAACGAGTGCAACACAATCTAAACCTATTCAAAACTCACCCGAGGCCCTCGGAACCTCAACCAGTAATTCCAACAAGTCATACATCACTAATCGAACTTAGCCGAACCTCCAGAGCACCCAAAATAACACTAAAACGCCAAATCAACCTCGAATTAAAGCCTAAGAGCTTTTAAACTTCCAAAATTCGCTAACGGCGCCGAAACTATCAAACCACGTCTGAATGACCTCAAATTTTGTACACACATCATAAATGATTCTACGAACCTAGTCCAACTTCCGAAATTCTATTTCGACTATGATACCTAATTTAACACTGCTAACCAAAATCGCTAAATTACTAACTTTTGCCAGTTCAAGCCTGATACTACCAAGGACCTCCAAATTATATTTCGAACACACTCCTGAGTCTAAAATCACCCAATGGAGCTAACTGAATCATAAAAATCCAAATCCGAGTTCGTTCACTCATAAGTCAACTTCTGGTTGACTTTTCTAACTTAACTTTCTAACTAAGAGACTAAGTGTTCATTTCACTCCAAAACTACTCTGAACCTAAAATATAACCATGGTCCCTATCGTGTTACAAAGGAAGCCTACTTCCCAAAATATTACTACTAAAGCGATTATAAGAAATTAATAAAACATTTTAACATTTAAATTTTTCAAAAACTAAATCAACTCTAAATATAATACAAAACAATATGGAAATGAGCCCCAAACATCAGGGTGTCACTAACTCATGAGCGTCTAGAACTACAAACTAAGATATATAAACTGACTAACTGTCCAAAAGAAGAAATGACAAGAGAAGTAACAAGGTCCTGCGTATGCTAGCAGCTACCTTGCAATCTCCAAAGATAGCCGGCCTGAACTCAACAATCTCCATGCTCTAACTCACCCGAATATGCACATAAAGTGCAGGGTGTAGTATGAGTACAATTGACTCAGTAGTAACAAAAATAACTAAGGAATTGAGCAGTAGTGACGAGCTAAGAAAAAAAGTCCAATTATTTATTTTTCACAATTTTAAAAATAAAAGGAATAAACAGGTAAATTCCATGACTCAGTAAATACTACAAAGAAATTTAATAGATAAAAGCAACAACAACAAAAGTAAATGCAACCTCACAGTAACGTCACTCCATAACTTAGCACTCGCGCTCATCACTCAACACTCAATACACTCAACAGTCTGTGCTTACTGGGGTGTGTACAGACTTCGGAGGGGCTCCCAAAGTCCAAAAGCTAAGTAGGGACAACTCACATGCCATAATATCAATACATGGATCCGCACAGTCAACTCAAGTGCTATGCGGACAACTCACACACTATGGTATCAATACCTGGACTTACACGGTCAACTCACATGCTAAGCGGACAACTCACACGTTATGGTATTAATATACTCACAACCATGCCCGCGGCCTCACTAAATCATGTACCTCACTAGCCTCACCATCATCAACAAATAAAGGGACACAACCTACATCAAGTATCACAACATCTAATGCTTTGTGCAAATCTATTTTAGCAGAAAACTACGGAGCGGTGAAATTAATAGAGATTGCAGTAAATATGTACAATAATTTCTAAGACAAAGTACAAATAATGTGAGCATGAATATAGCCTAAACATGATCTCTAACATGAAGTCAAACAAGTTCAACAATAAGTAAACACATAACCACAGATAATAGCCATTAGGCCTCAGAGTCGCATGGGATAGACCAAGTCTCAATCCCTCGAGGTAAACACCCACACACCTGTCACCTAGCATGGGTATCACCTCCGAATAGTCACGTGATATCAAATTTTTCAGGTTTATACCCTCAAGGCCAGAGTTAGAACTGTTACTTACCTCAACAGCGTAAAATCCTACTCCGGATTCCCTCGTCTCTGGACTCGGTCTCCAAAAGCTTCGAATCTATCCATTATCAGAATACTACTGTTAACATAATCTAAAGAATCGAATTACACAATAAAAATTACATAAATATGCTAGAAATCCGAAATCGGCCAAGACTCGGACCCCCGGGCCCACATCTCGAAATCAGTCAAAAATGGCAAAAATAAACATCGTCCTCTTCCGAGTCTAACCATATAAAATTTATCAAAATCGAGCTCCATTTTTTCTCTCAAATCCCTACCTATTGAATTTGGGATGTTAAATGTGATGATTCATATTAATTTGAAATGTTTTTATGTGTAGGAATGAGTCGGGAGAATTTGGGGGCGAAATGTGCAAAATTAGAGCCAAAACAAACGAAACCGGGCAACTTGCGAACTTGGGCGCCTCAGGCAGCGCCTTAAGCCACCTGTGGCACTGGAGGCAGTATTTAAATTGTGAGCAGCGCCCAGGTGGTCGCCTGGCACTACCCAGGGTGGCGGTGACGTGATTTCGTCCTATTTTGCCTGAGACACGATTTTGTTTGGCCCTAGACCTACCCAACACGTATAAAAGCAAGACTAAACCTATTTTTTAGGGGGGTGGATGCCACTTTGGAGAAAAACACACACGGGATCGTTAGGAAGCAGGGAATTATCAGTTTCTTCATCTTTTTCTAGTATTTCCAATTGATTCAATACTTATGCAATTGTTTGATTACATCATGAGTGGCTAAACACCCATTGTTCTGGGGTTGTGATTTAGCCATGAATATTGTTGTTTAACATTGACTTAACCTTGATTATAATTCACTAATATATGGTTGTTTCTTCAGTTCTATGATTAATTGATTAATTGTTTGGCCAGCAGGTAGGTTCTATTTATTATCTATGCTATGCTAGGGAAAGTCGTGTCTAGATTAGAGAAGGATTGAAGAGAGCATGATCTTAACCCCGAATTTATGGTTAGGATAGGAATATACCTAGTCACCGTGCTTAATTAAATATCATAATCTTAATGCGTTCTTAATAGATTGATTTCATAGGAGTATAGGTGTCAATCTATTTTGAATAGGCGAATAGTACTCCGGGAGAAGGCTATGTTCAATTATTGATTAATTAGCAATCATGAGTGAATTATATGAAAGTGAAAGTTAATTAGAACACAATATGAATGGTAAATCGATCACAACCATGGAATGCTTGTCTCTATTAAATACATAATCAACTCGTTTCTTGATAATTTAGTTATTATTTAGAATCGTAGTATAATATAAGCATATTGGTGGACTTTGATTTTAACTGGATTGAATAACAATTTTAGTGATTTAGTGAGTAGTTTATACAAGTCTCTGTGGGTTCGACACTCAACTTATCATTATATTACTTGTCGACCACGTATACTTGCGTATGCGTTTGGGAGCAACAATTATCATAAAAAATATTGCGATTAGAACTGAACCCGCCAAGATGAACCTGTTTTGAACCTCGCTTTGATACCACTTGTTAGGACTAAAAAATTAGGTGCCATGCGAAAACTAGCTAAGCAACCGTTGAACAACGAGAAATCATATAACAAAAGAGACACAAACATTTAACGTGGTTCGGTCAATTGACCTACGTCCACGACGGAGATGAGCAATCCATTATATAAAAGAGACTACAAAATATCGAGAGAACAACCTCACAAAGAGACAATCACAAGTGATACACTGACACTTGTCCCTAAAGTTCTCCTCCTAAACAAGACTCTCAAACCCCATATGGCTACATTGTGGATACTACTGAATGAGAAGGACCGGTCTTCAATTTATATAACTCCAAACTTTTTTCTACAAGAAAAGGGACTAGCCAAATATGGGAGATTTAGATTTTCCTTCTACAAAAAGGAAAACCCAATTAATTAAATATGTTGCTCTTTCCTTCAACAGATAGAAAAATCAAATGTCGCAAGAAAATTATGGCAAACACCTAACAGTATCCTCTAATAAAAAGAATATTCTATTCTATATGCTTCTCTCAAGGTCTAAATTACAATAATAGTTTTTCTTTGAGATTCCTCAAAAGAGATAGAACAATTATTTGAAGGAACAATTACAAGACATAAATCTACCTAGCTAATAATATCACATTGTACTATTGTCAAGGACAATTATATTAATTGTTATATATTAGAAAAAGGTGTTGCGAATGACTTTTCGCCACATAAAAGATGCCAATTTGATATATAAAGTATAGTATTATTTCTTCGATATAACCTTAACAATCCACTGGCCAACAGCATCTTGACAGTATTATTTTTTTAATGTTTGAAATTATTCATGAGTTTTAAGCAGGGCATAAACTCTCGAACTATTCGTCCCATTTTTTCCCCATATTTTTTTTCCTTTTGGGATTTAATATTGATTTACAGGGAGGCGGCGATCAACAATCCACTCTCGAGATTTAATTCATATTAATTAATACAATTTTTTCTGTACACTCACTCAGCAAAAATTTGCTCGCATCGAGTGTTTACACCAAATTATAATAATTTATCCTAGTTATGCAATAAATTTTATGTGAGAATGTATAATAATCAAATATGATTTAGTGATAATCATATTGTAAAGACATGAATCGTGTACATATTAAACTCTGTGTTATGATACTTAATCTACATGAATGTCTCAATATCGGTTAAGTTATAAATGCACATAAAAATATTTAATTAATCGGCTATTGTAGATTACATACTTTATTTTTCAAGTTATCATATAGTTACATTTAGATGGTGAATTTAACCAAACATGTACAATTTATTTACATTTTCAATATCTTTTTGCTATATCTCCTTCTCCCTAATTAAACTATCGGATTTCCTTGTCCGTACCAATTTGAGTTGGTTGCTTGACGCTGAAGGAAGGCCCCCAACGGAACAATTCCAAGTCCGCCCTCCGGCCAGCACACGGCAATTCAATTTCGCCGTAGGAGAAGCTCGACGTGTCTAGTGGCTGATTCAGGATTTTAAAGTCGTGGGTGCTCACCGATAAAAATTCCGAAAGAAGAGTAAAAAGGAGTTTAGTTATGAATGTTCACTCAATATTTATCTAAATATTTTTATAATTACCTATACAAATTTACTAAATCTTGTCAAAGATAATGGGTGCTTGAGCACCCAAAACCAATATGTAGATCCGCCACTGAACGTGCCCAACCCAGCCCTCAGATTTGGGACTGGGTCCCCGTGCCCAGTCCTCAGAGTCAATTCTTTTTTTCAAAGAAATCACAGATCCATTTTTCTGACTTTTGCCTATAATGCCCCATTGTCGAAAGATTGTTCACCTTAGAGACCTAATCCAGCTGAATACGATCGGGCTTGAACCACACTCGATCCTTTGAATTTTCGAGGGCCACCAAAAGCACAACACGCTATGTGCGGTGCTTTTCCGATGAACCCTATTATCTCTCCCTTTTTGTCTCTCTGAGAACATGAGATGCAAAGATACTAGTAATAATTAAAACTAATTACTCCCTCCGTTTTAATTTATATAAACCTATTTTCTTTTTAGTTTGTACAAAAAAAATAAACTTTTTCCTCTATTTTAAAATAATTTATCTTTATGCAACGAACAATGTTATAATTATTATAAGTCGCCGCCGCTGCAAAACGCACTACTTTAGTACTTACGTAGTCCACATGGACGTCTCATGTTTTCAAAGTCAGAGCAACTTAATTACATGATAAAATTGAACATGGGACAGTATATTATTTTGATATATATTTACATTACTTTATTTTTAAAAAAGAAACATAGTCACATTAAATGACAAAAAATGAATGCTGTTCTCAGTATCATCTTTGATATTTTAACTGCTAATTCCAAATCTTCTGAGTCAGCTACTCATCAGAGCCACCTTCACTAAATTTAATTAATATTTATATACACTAATAAAACAAAAAAATTGTACAAAGAATTTGTACGTAACATATTATAGCATTATCACTTATTATGAACACTTACATGGTGTATTTGGTATGACAGAAAATATTTTTTTATAGAAAATAGATTCTTATTTTTCTTGAAAAATATTTTACATATTATAAGGGGAACATGACTTTAATTTCTTCGCTTATGTTTTTCTCCTATAGTCCAGTTGAAATAATTTCAAGTTTAGAGAGTATTTAAAAAGTTTGTAATATTATCCGATCCAAACAATATTTTCTTTCAAACCAAACATGCTCAACGTCTTCTTAAGTAACTAGATAATGTAAATAGTATATACTACTATTAGTTTGTAGAAGTTAAATTGTTTTATAAAAATTTAGATACTTATTAATCTTCTTAACTTTTTTAATATTCTTATTTTTATGCGTGTGTGTAGAGGTTATGAATTCTTAACTGGTCAATCCAAGAAATAATTTTACGGTATTTTAGGTCGAATTTACCACAAAATAAAATAATACACTTCGATATGTATTGATCGAGATGTTATATGATTCATTTAAAGGATCATGTACCTGAATATTCACAAAAAGATTAAAAAAAAAGGATATAAATATGACGAAAACCCTTCGGCATTACCAATAAAAATGTAGTTATAGGAAGGACTAGCCATTGTTTAATCTTGTAATTGAAAAATAACCATTATTATGGAGTTTTAAATTTCAGAGTTGAAACTTCATGACAATGTCTTGAGATTTCACTTTGTAGAAATTTAAATTCTAGGACACTTGACTATTTGTGAATTTTTTCCACAAAAAACACTTCCAACATTTATGTGAATATTTATGCTAGGATATTCTTGAGAATCCAAATTAACACCTATTTTATTTTTTCTTTAAAAAGGATAAGAAAATATAAATTATAATCCAAATAACGTTTTGAATAATTATTTTAGAAAGGGAACTCGAGCACGGGACATTAAAGAAAATTTTATATTCTTTTTTTATTAAATATTTCTTTTAATAATTTGCAAAACATTGTGAGGACTCATTTCGAATTGGCCGTCAGCTTACCATAATCTTCTTCCTTCTTTAGACCTTATACTTTTTAGGAGTCTTTTAGCTTAATCAGAAATTTTTATATCAATAGAAAAATATAAAGAATTTAGTGCTTTTTATTTTTTCATTATTTTCTTTTATTTTTATATAAAAAAAGGTAACAGATGGCCCTTTGTCCCGCGGCCTTAATCCCCCTGTCTTCCCCTTTTCTTTCTAAATTCTTTCCAAATAAGTTTGGGTCGGCTATATAATTAGTGGAAAGTTCATATTGCTCTTATTTGACGTGACAGTCAGTTACACTGGATAAACTAACGAAGGGAAGAATATGATTTACTAAAACATTCTTTATGTTTGTGGCAAAAAGTAATAGAATGTTCAAACCTTTTAATGTTATTACATGCACAGACTATATCTTTCCCTATTAAGTACAAATAATTATCACATATGAATAGGAAAATAGTTTAAAATGCTTCAACAACAACATCTTGATTTTATTGATTCTGCATAGTTTTATGGTAAGTCTATAATTTTGCATGATGTGGCGCCACAGCGACAGTCTAAAGGGTGTTATCCTTCACCAATTTGCAAAATATTTTCCTTCTATATATCCAAATATTTTTTAAAAATAAATTATATGTATATAGGTTGAATCCCCTCGAAAATAAATACAAATAAATTAAATATCAATTTGAGGCAGCAAGTGTCAAGCCTCATAACCGATATATATAATCTTAGATCGAAACCAAAACGAAATGCGTGATGCCATGCATAAAATCTTGTATACGCCACTATATACATGCATACTACACATTCATTGGCTTAAGGTGGCTAGCGACAATAAACTGATGCCACTAGCATAAAATTTTGTGTACGCTGTTAGAATCGAAAAAATCATGTGTCATGCGGAAGCTAGCAAGTAAACCTTAAGCGACGATAAATCCAACAACAAAAGAGAAATCTATCAAAAGAGACAAAAACATTTAACGTGGCTCGGTCAACTGACCTACATCCACCGCGGAGATGAGCAATCCACTATAATAAAAAGAGAGTACAAAATATCAAGAGGACAACCTCACGAAGAGGCAAACACAAGTGACATACTAACACTTGTCCCGTAAAGTTCTCCCCCTAAACACGACTATCAAGCCCCATATGGCTACATTGAGAATGTTACTGAATGAGAAGAAATGATCCTTAATTTATAGAACTCCAAACATTTTCCTACAAGAAAAATGACTAGCCAAATATGAGAGATTTGTAATTTCCTTCTACAAGAAGGAAAAACCCAATTAAGGTAATTATATTGTCTTTTTCCTTCAACAAATAGGAAAATCAAATATGATAAAAAACATTATGGCAAACACCTAACATACACCACTGTATACATGCATACTACACATTCATTGGCTTAGGGTGGCCAATAATAGAAACTATGTAATTTCCAATAAAACCTACCAAAAACATCATATATCTAAGCTATACTGGAAACTTCATGGATCCACATCATGTTACTTTGATTTTTCATCTTTCCTAGTAGCTGCTTGGTTGGCATTATATCATGACATATAATATACAGTTGTATTAAAATATTACTACTATCATATATTTTATTCTCCATTTTTTGCTTATAAATCAAGCAAAATTCCATAGCTAGTTTTCATAGGTCTTTGTTTACTACTACCTTTTATTTTTAGCAAAAAACAAAAATGGGGTTTGAAAATTACAAACCTACAATTGTTATGATAGTTTTACAATTTATGTATGCTGCTGTTACTTTATTTAGTAGAGCTTCTCTTGTACAAGGAATGAGCCCTAGAGTTTTTGTAGTTTATAGACAAACTATAGCCTTTCTCCTCATTTCTCCTATTGCTTTTGTCCCAAGGTATGTGTAAAATTTCTCTCATAATTTAACCCCCCCCCCAACCCCACCCACCCCTATTCGAATTTGGCGATACATTTTTCAAAAAAAAAATAAAAAATTTCTTCTACCCTGAATAACCCTAAACCTCAAACCTTAAATAGTAAATTTGCATATCATACTCAGTATGGTTTTCTTCTATTTTTCTAAAGCGTAGGGGCACATTTGGCACGAGGGATAAAACACAATTAATCCCGGGGTTAAATTTGAGAAGAGTTTATTCATGTTTGGTTGGGATAAAAACGCGGTATAACTAATTTTCAAGTTTAGTTATCTAGGGATTGGTAGTATTATTTTATACCTATGAGAAGGTGAAATAATAATTTCGAGATAATTAATCCCGGAATAACTTATTTTCCAACCAAACGACCCCTAAAGGTAGAAATTATACTAAAAATTGTTAGCTATTTATGTGGTTCTATTTTTTTATTTTTTATAGAAGAAAAACAGGAAGTAGTTGCTTGGGATGGAAGAGTTTCTGGTTGATAAATTTAGCAGCTCTCACTGGGTAAGAAATTATAATTTTTTTCCAACATAAATTATTTACTAAATGTAACATGTATAAATAACAATATTCTTTATTTAATTTTTCAGTGTAACAATCAATCAGAATATCTATTTTTCTGGTTTGTATTATGCTTCATCTTCTATTGCAAGTGCAACTGGCAATCTTGTTCCAGCATTCACTTTTCTCATGGCATGGATCATGGGGTAAGTTTCAAAAACTCAAAAATAAATCAATTTATTCAAACAAAAAAACAATTGTCGAAAAATTATGGCGTATCGATGAATATTTTTGTTAATTAATGATTTTTATTTAGAATGGAGAAAGTGCAAATCAAAAGCTTGAGAAGTATAGCTAAGGTGATGGGGACAATTTTATGTGTTGCTGGAGCTGTTGCCATGGCATTAATTAAAGGGCCAAAGTTACTAAATTCAGAATTTATTTCCACAAATGAATTGTTAATTCTTGGCAAAGAAAATAGTGAGAATTTGAATAATTGGATGCTAGGTGTTATCTTGCTCATTGCAAGTGCTTGTTGCTGGTCATTTTGGCTCATTTTACAGGTATTTTAATATCTTTTATAATTCCTGGTAACGAGCGTTTTTCCACTTTAACGAGGGTTATACATCATAAATTCTGCTTAGTCGGGCTAATAAATTTCGAATATTGAATGCATATAAAGTTCAAAGGAACCATTCCTTATATTTTAACATAATGATAAATCAATTTAAAAGGAAGTTGAATGATCACTTTAACCCTATCTGAAAAATGTTAAATCGAAAATTCTTTCAGTTTGAAAATATATTATTTTTCAAATTAGGATGTTTGCTTATTTTATTATTTTGTAAAGGGAAAAGTATGCTTCAACCAAAACACCCAAAAGTAAAAATGAAAAAAGCCTAAAAATGTCACTCAACTTTCAGAAATGGTTTATCCATGACATCCGTTAAAAAAATATTCATTTCATGCCACTGCCGTTACACATTTGGCTCATCCATGCCATTATTGACTAACGGCTTAATTTTTATTTTGCCCATCCATGCCACTGCCGTTAGTCAATAATGGCATGGACGTGTGAAATTAGTAACATAGAAGTTAAAGCTGGCAACCTGCTGCAATATATTAAATTACATTTATATTATAAAAATTATTTATATTAGCAGTGTATATAACTTAATCCCGAGTTTAATTTTCTAATTAAGATGCTAATACGATATTATGAACAGGTGACATTGTCAGCAAATTGTCCTGATCATCTATCTTTAACAGCCTGGTTATGCCTCATGGCTGCAATCCAATCTGCAATTGTTACATTTTTCTTTGAACCTGATTTGAATAGCTGGAAAGTAACTTCATCACTGGAATTCATTTCTATCTTCTATACTGTAAGTATTCTTTCTTTTTTCTTTTCAATGTCACAAAATTATATTTAAAGAGCAGTATGGTGCACGAAGTATCTCGTGGTCACGTATGGTTTGAAAAAAAGCTGCACTGCAAGAGGGTGTGATGTAGGAAGCCTACATAACGCACGCGTTAGTGGCTCATCTACGGCTTGAACCCGTGACTCCAGGAGTGGAGCTAGCATAGAGCTTGCGGGTTCGGCCGAACTCATTAACATTGGTCCAAATCATGTATTTGTCTTAAAATTTATTGAACATGAAAAAATTATTAATTTCGAACCCAGTAACATAAACAAAGTAGAATCCTGAACCCAGAAACTTTACATACTAGCTCCGCCTCTGCGCGACTCTATAAATCACTCGGAGACAACTTTATTATTGTTCCAAGGTTCATTTCATATTACAAATTACTAAAAAAAAAATGCAGCCTGCTGCACAAACTATCTCGCGTTCGTGCAAGATCGGGGAAATGGCCTTACCCTGAGATGGTGTGATGTAGGCAGCCTGCCATGATACAAGTATCGGTGGTTGATTCCACGACTCGAACTTGTGACCTATAGGTAGAGGCGGAGTCAGGATTTGAAGCTCATGAGTTCGGGATCCTAATCCATTTAAATTAGGGTGTTCCAAATTAATAATTTGTATATATTTAATGAAAATTGTAATACAAATACATGATTTGAACTAAAGCTATTGGGTTCGGCTAAACCTGTAGCCGAAACTATGACTCCGCCTCTGCCTATAGGTCAGTCAAATGGATACAACTTGACCGTTTTTTCAAGACTCCCCTTTAGTTACAATTTTAAATAATAACTAAAATCTTGTTAAATTATTATATTAATAATTTTTGAATTTTTGTAAACAGGGATTTTCATCAGCTGTTTCTTTCTTTGGGCAAGCTTGGTGTATTTCAAGAAGAGGACCGTTATTTTCTGCTATGTTCAATCCTTTATGCACAGTTATAGTCACAATCTTTGCCTCAGCATTTATGCAAGAAGAGATGTACACTGGAAGGTAAATTACTTAAATCATCTTCATTTACTTTATTGGTTTTATCATTTAAACTATTTCTTGAAAACTCCCAGATTGGGAAATTCAACTTTTAATATTTACTACCTCCCATATATTATACGCTTTAAAAAAAATATTTAATAGCCTTATCATAGAAGTAAAAAATAAAAAATAAAAAAAAGGCAGCCCGATGCACAGGAAGCCCGCGTTCATGTAAGTTTCGGGAAAGGGCTACACCCTAAGAAGTGTGACATGAATAGCCTACCCTAATACAAGTACTACTGCTCCAAGCCTTACCCTGGAAGTATTTATCTAAATTACAATCATTTATCTCCTTAAGTATTTATCACTTAACTAACGCTATACGAACTCAATAGTACGAGTGACTTCTTGAGTTTCTAAATCGTCAAATATTTTAAAATAAATTCAATTTGCAGAATGACAAATAATATGGACCGGAGGTTGCAATTTTTTTTTTTTTTTGTGAATTTAATATTTTTTAAATTCAATTCCAGCTTGGTGGGATCACTTGCTGTGATTTTTGGACTATATGTGGTATTATGGGGAAAAGCAAAGGATAAAAAAGAGGACAATATTATAGAGGAAGAGCCAGTGAAGCAACATATTCAAGAAACAACAATTACAATTCAAGATTTTCCAGATTTCACAAGTTGTAAAGTTGATTTAGAGGAACCACTTTTGACCAACAAATCAATAACCAATAGTCTACATGATCATAAATAGTGTAAAAAGTATTTAAAAAAAAATTGTCATTTGTAGTCATAATTTCTCCTCAATTTATGAGCATTATTTATTGTGTTGTACGTAGTTAGTGTTTCGAAAGGAAATAATAAAGTCAAATGATCAGGTCCTATGCCTTTGGTCAATTCACGTAAGTATTAGACGGTTTGTGAACGTTTGTGGTTGTTTGCAAGAAGAAAGCGAAAGAAAATGAAGGAGGAGAAGGAGGAGGAGAAAGGGGCTGAAGTTGTTTATAAAGTGGGTATAAATTAAAAGTTATAAAAAAAATGGATATAGGTTAAATGGGGGCGACCAAATAGGGCGCCCCGTGCAATTTTTACTATTTATATTATGAAATTATAAAATTAAGGCAGAATACATAGTTTACCCCCGACCTTGAGGTCAAATCCATATGACACACTCCTTTAATACGGGTAACTTTTTGCATAAGCAACCTTTTAAAAGTGTGTCAAAAATATACCATTTTTTCTCACCTGGCATTGGCATTGCGTGATTTTTACCCAATAGAAGTGAGTGAGTATTAATTTTTTGTGTATGGAACTATAAATTGACGCCACATGTTTAGTTCTTTTTATTTTCTTATTTTTTTTATCTATCTTCTTTTTTTTTTATCAATTTTGTTAATCAATCTTAAATTTATTTAATTAAAAAGTTTTTGGGCATCCATTTTCACCATCCCTTCATCGCTGCTTCGCTGCCATCCTCCTTTGTCACGGCTCAACTACACCTACCTCAATATGTGCTACACTATAAATCTTTTCCATTTTCGTCGATTCAAAATTAAAACTCATAATCCACAAAGGAAAAAAAAAATACTATTTTGCCACTAATTCAATGAAACTCATTTCAAATTCTTCATCACAATCCCCAGTGTTCTAATTTTCAAGCACAATCAATGTTGGAAATTAAAATTCAAAATCACAACTTTGAATGTTAAGGTATTAAGGAGTTAAATGAAGAAACTTCAAATGATGAGCAGGTGATTGAAATTGGAATTTTTCAACTCCGAATTAAATTAGATTTTTTTTTTTTTTTTTGAGAAAACTGATTCGGAAAGTTTAGAGAAAGAAAGTACCTAAAGAAGGATTTTGGCTAAAATGGAGCCTTGGGTAGATTAAGAAGAATGAAGTTTTTCTATTTTTTTTTCAAGAAAATGGAGATTTTTAAATGTAATTTTTTTTAAATTAATAACATGTGTCACGATGTTAATGGTGTGTGACATACACTTGTTGGGAACAAAGTGGTCAAGCACGGAACATGTGTGTCTCAGAGACACTTTGAAAAGGTTAAATGTGTAAAAAATTGCTCGTATTGAAAACCTGTGTAAGAGGGATTTGGCCTCAAGGTCAAAGGGTAAATGATGTATTTTGCCTAAAATTTAAAACCCATAAAATTCAAATCATAAATGTACCACTAATCGACAGGCTAAATAAACCAACGTGCATGTCAATACATAATAATGAAGACCATAATTTTTGAAGCTTTTGATCTATAATGCAAAGTTGTAATATTTTTTTTTTAAAAAGGTACGCCCTCTATTTCAATGTGACCAGCGGCGGATCCAGAATTTTAAAGTTGTGGGTGCTCACTGATAAAAATTCTGAAAAAAGAAGACATAAGAGTTTAGTTATGGGCGCTCACTCAGTATTTATCTAAATATTTTTATAATTACCTATATAAATTTACTAAATCTTGTCAAAGTTAATGGGTGCTTGAGCACCCAAAATTAGAATGTAGATCCGCCACTGAATGTGACGATACATTTAGCTTACTAAAAGTCAATTTGACTAAATTTTGAAGTAAAATTAAATTAGTTCAACTTAATATTTTAAAATTAAAATTTGGATATAAAATAATTACACGAAAAATACTATAAGTTATAATTTTTCCTTTGTTAATATAATAATAAAATATATTATAAAATATTGACAAAACTTCACGCAGTATAACTTTCGATAAACGAAATATGTCATTTGGGAGCAGCTAACGGTATGCGACATGAAAATGACACAACATACATGCATCTTTATCAACATATTCAGCATCAATTTACTTTACGTCATAACATAGCTGTAATAAACAAATTATTTAACGAAACAAACTCATAGTACTACATAATTTATTGGTTTATTTGTTTGTTTGTATTT
This sequence comes from Nicotiana glauca, assembly GCA_026770625.1. Classification (NCBI taxonomy): domain Eukaryota; kingdom Viridiplantae; phylum Streptophyta; class Magnoliopsida; order Solanales; family Solanaceae; genus Nicotiana; species Nicotiana glauca. The sequence continues at coordinate 332,304 of MU682323.1, forward strand.
TGAACGCGAGAATACAAAACTCAGAAATTGCTAAGTGGGTTACCCCTAGGTACACGTATATTAGAATGGTTTAATATACCAAATGAATGAAATGGCTCTGAAGTCTGAACTACGAAAGTTAAAGAATGGGGATGAAAGACTTGCTAGAAAAAAAAAAAAAAGGGCCAATGGTAATGGTTCCACAATTTTGTTTCGTAAGTAAACATTTTATTTACCAAATGAATATTTACAAAGCATAAAAACAAAACAAGCACCTCCTGGTTGCTCTACGTATGGCCTTCAGAACTTGCTTTTTTTGCATTTTAGGGTCATAACGATTCATAAATTTTCGTGTGCTATAATCCACGCCATTTGCATGAATTTGGGCGACCGGCCACCAATCTCCTAAATTTTTTGCGGGCGCATAAACTACGACCTAATGAACAATAATCATCGCTTCGCCACGACTGTTCCTCTTTTTTGGTGTTTTAGGGCCTTAAGATAAGAAGTGAGGATGATTCTCAGATTTTTGTGTACTATAGCTCCATGAATTCGAGCGGCCGGCCCTGAATCTCCTAAAATTAAACGAGCCCAAAAAAAAGACCTAATGAACAATAGTCATGGCTTCCCCATCACTGATAACTAGGGATTCTAGTCTATTTTATGCTCCTTTTGCTTAGGTTTTGGATAAAAATGCGTAAAAGTACTCCCGAAAACTAACTATATTGTACTTGTTTGCACTGATTGATCAAAATGAAGCAAGAAAGTCATAATCAGCTCATAAAGGAGTTAAAACCTGCACAAGTTCAAAGCTGAGATAAAAGCGCTGATAGCGAAGGAAAAGGGCGGTCGCGGAAGGTCCACCGCTGGGGCGACCACAATTGCTGAGAGCAGAATTGAGACTCAGACAGACAATTTGGGGTTAGATAGTTACCGCTGACCGCGGTGAAATAGCGGGGCAGCGGAACACTTGACACTGCCGCGGTGCTAAATTCGCTGAGAGCGAATTAAAGATTCAAAGGCCTCGAATTTTGAGCTTAAATGAAAAAGCGCGGTCCGCGAACATTTTACGCGATCGCAATTGAAGACAACGCTGAGGTGGTCTCCTTTACGCGCCCAACGAAAACAAGCCCAGCCCCAGTCCAAAATGGAAGAAACGTGGTCCGCGCTTGCTTTTGCGCGGCCGCGGAAGTCCAAGTGCTGAGGCGCCCAGTTTTCAGCTGACAGCGGAACCTCCGTATGAGTATTTTTGTACGAAAATTCCAGCCGTGTATAAATAGTTTTTTTTTCACATTTTTTGATCATCTGTTGTTTTGAGGAGCACGTGAACAGTCGTTTTTTACTTTTTAGCGTAAGTTTAGAACATCATTAGCTACTAATCTTAGAATTTACTCTTGTGATTACTTTTTATGGCTTATATTTCATCTCTATCTTTGATTTCTACCTTGATTATGAGTAGCTAAAACCATTAGTTAGGGTTGTGACGTGTGGGTATTTAATGGATCTTTAATTTTAGAGCTTAATTATTTATGAGTTAATGATATTTAACTTGATTCATGGTTTAATTGTTGAATTAGTGGTTGCAAATACTGATTCGTGCATTGATGGCTTAGACTCTTCTTGAGAAAGAGAGACTACGTCTAAGAAACTCAGGCTAACAACGAATTGGGGTATCAATAGATTGATAGCCCCAATTAAAGGGTTAAACCTAGAGATAATAATACCCGACTTAAGCCAATTTTGCTTTGTTTGAACACCCAATTGGGATTGAGAAAGCCAATGAGGGAAAAGTCACTCAAACTACCGAGAGGTATAGAGTGAGTAATTATGTGCAATGGTTATATAATGATCCCAATTATAACAAGTTTGTCCTAAGTTTTATACCCCGTTAGATACTCACTTAGGTGTAAGTCACTTCCCTAATACTTTTTACTGATTGAGAAAATCCTTACAAAAAATATTGTACTTAGATTATTTTTAAATATTCATTAGTATTAAAAGTAGAATAGAAACAAAATAAATCATTATTAGAAGTGCAATTAAGAACAACACGCATAACTAGATTAGATAGAAACCCAACTCCCAACCAATATTAGCTCCGTCGATCACTCTTTATCATTTCATAGTGGTATAGGGTTGGAGCTGATCACTTTTTGGCGCCGTTGCCGAGGAGCTAAATGATTTTGTCTATTTATCTTAATAGTTTTGTGTCTTGTTTTTCTTTTCTTCTGTTTTACTAACTTGTGTTAGTTAATCGATTCAGGTACAAAATGGCAAATAATGATCTCATTGGAAATGTTATCCAGGGGGATGAGGTAGATGATAATGGCAAAGATAACTTTTTGGATAAAAGCTGCATCGACCACTCTTTACCATTTCATAGTGGTATAGGGTTGGAGCTGATCACTTTTTGGCGCCGTTGCCAGGGAGTTAAACGGTTTTGTCTATCTATCTGAATAATTTTGTGGCTTGTTTTTCTTTTCTTCTGTTTTACTAACTTGTGTTAGTTAATCGATTCTGGTACAAAATGGCAAATAATGATCCAATTGGAAATGTTATCCAGGGGGATGAGGTAGATGATAATGGTAAAGATAAGGTGCCTCTAATACCTCAAGCTCAAAAAAGAGGCCGCCAGGTCAATGACAACATTCCAGACCCTCCCCCAATTCCTCCTCGAGTTGGTCCTCGGGTGCTTCTAAATAAAGGTTACGCAAGTTTACTTGTCCCACCCCGGATCCGAACGGGCAATTTTCAGATTATAAATGTTATGCTGACTTTGTTGGAGCAAAGAGGGTACTTCACATGTGCTCCCCATCAGAATGCATATAAACATCTTAAAGGCTTTGTGGATACCTGCTGAGGAAGCAAACAGACAAATATTTTGGAGGATGCATTAAGATTGTTCCCTTTCACTTACAGTGAAAGCTTTGGACTGGATCAAAAGACTTCCCAACCATTCCATCACTACGTGGGATGAGTTGGCAGACAAGTTTATAACTAAGTTTTTCTTGCCGGGGCATATGGCGACATTGAGAGATGAGATCCTGGCCTTCAAACAGGAACCTAATAAACCACAGATCTGGGAAATGTATTGGACGATGGTGAAAGAATGTCCGAATAATGACATGAACGAAGCAATGATCCAGTAAATATTCTATTGTGGCATCAACACGACCAATAAGTTGTAGTGAAGCAGCTAGCAGGGGGAAACTTTATGAATACACCTTATGCTGAGGCGTGTGAGATTTTGGATGAGATGACAAATACTTCCTCGGCTTGGAAAAGTTGAGCTAATGTGCCACAAGGTGATCCCACTGTCATTCACCTGCACAAAGAGATCCACGACCACGGCCAAGCAATAGCAGAGTTAACTACAACAATGAATCAGTTGGCAAAATCTCAATTACAGCAAGTTCAAGCGCCAAGAAAAGTAAATTTCATGGAAGGGGTAAACATGTTGGTCAACAAGAGGCGATAAAGAGTTCAACAAAGTCAAGGAAATTCAGATCAATATAAGCAGAGTGGTAGTGGTTTCAACCAAGATGATGGGTATGACAATCAAAGTGAAGAAGTGCAGTATGTGAAGAACTACCAAGGACAAAAGGGCAATGCTTTGAATCAACAACAACAGTGGAGATCCCAAGGAAATTGGGGGAATCAAAACCAATAAGGAAATAGCAACTGGGGGAATAATAATCAAAATTAGGGCAACCAGAACAACCAGGACAACTGGGGTGGCAACAATAGCAATTGGGGAGGGAACAACAACCAAGGGGGTTGGAATAATGGTATTAAAGGAAATCGGGGGCCGGGCTTTCAAAGTCATCCGATGAATCAACAACCAAATAACCTGCCTCCATTTCCGACCCAAGATCCTAGATCATCAAATAATGAGATGGGGAGGATTGAGTTGATATTTGAGCAAATGATGAAGATAAACACGGACTCTGATACCCAGTTGGCATCCTATAATACTTCTATCCAGAATTTGGATGTTCAACTTGGCCAGGTTTTGCAATCTTTGAACACTCACCCTAAGGGGGCACTACCCGAAGGGTGGGAATAACACCGGCCATGCAATGGAGGTGGAGACTCAAAATAATGTGAACCCGTCTAGGGAACACGTGATAGACATACCAGAAACGGTAGTGCCCAAGGCTAAGGCTCCCTTTACAAGGTCTCCTCCACCTTACCCTCAAAGACTTGTGAAGAAAAATAATGAAAATCAATTCAAGAAGTTTATTGAGATGATGAAAAGCTTGTTGATCAATGTTTCTTTGGTAGAAGCTTTTGAGAAAATGTGGGGATACGCCAAGTTTATGAAAGACTTGGTGACTAAAAAGAGATCTATGGATTGTGAGACCATCAAAATGACTCATCAATGAGTGCATTTATGCATTCAATGGCTCCAAAGCTTGAAGATCCAAGCGCTTTCACCATTCCATGTACCATTGGGAGTGCAGCTTTTTCAAAGGCCTTGTGTAATTTGGGAGCAAGTATAAATTTGATATCTTGCTCGGTATTCAAAACTTTGGGTATTGGTCAACCGAGAGATACTTCAATGAGATTGCAAATGACGGATAGAATAATGAAGAGGCCGCTTGGTATTATTGATGATGTCCTTGTCCGGGTTGACAAGTTTAGTTTGCCTGCAGATTTTGTGATTCTAGACTGTGAATTCGACCATGAGGTGGCTATAATTTTGGAAAGGCCTTTCCTAGCAACTGGGATGCCATTGGTTGATTGGAAGCAGGGGAACTCACCTTCCTGGTAGCTGATAAAAAGTTGTCTTTCATATGTGCAAATCAATGAGTCAACTGAATAGTACTGAATTGTGCTCTTTTGTAGATCTTGTAACAGAGGTGATAGTTGATGACACGAGTGCCATGATCAATGTGTAGGATCCTTTGGAAGTAGTTTTGTTGAACCATGATGTGACTGAGGATGAAGGTTTGGTAGAGTGTGTTAATGCTTTGCGCGGAATGGGTTCTTACTCCTATAAGCCCCGTAAACTCTCTTTGGATCTTGAGAACATAAAGACTCCACCAACAAAGCCCTCAATCGAGAAACCTCCTGTATTGGAGTTGAATCCTTTGCATTCATACCTCAGGTATGAATTCTTGGGCCCTAGTTCAACTTTATTTGTTATTCTTTCTTCTTGCCTTACTAACATGCAGGTAGATGCCACCATGGAGGTGCTCCAAAGAAGGAAGAAGGCAATTGGATGGACTCTAGCTGATATTCAGGGAATAAGCCCCGTTTTGCATGCACAAGATTATACTCGAAGATGATGCCAAACCCGTTGTGGAACATCAAAGGAGGTAGAATGAGGCTACGCAAGAGGTTATCAAGAAGGAGGTGATCAAGTGGCTTAATGCAGGGGTTGTGTACCCCATCTCAGATAGTTCTTGGACTTCACTGGTACAATGTGTGCCAAAGAAGGGTGGTATGACTATTATCACAAATGAGCAAAATGAATTGGTCCCCACTAGGACTGTCACCGGATGGAGGGTATGCATGGACTACCGAAAGTTGAATAAAGTGACCCGCAAAGATCATTTTCCATTTTCGTTTCTTGATCAAATGTTGGATAGACTTGCTGGGCATGCCTACTACTACTTTCTGGATGGGTACTCAGGTTACAACCAGATTTTGATTGCTTTGGAAGACCAAGAGAAAATCACATTCACATGCCCGTACGAGACCTTTGCATTTTCACGGATGCCATTTGGTTTGTGTAATGCACCAGCGACCTTCTAGTGGTGTATGATGGATATCCTTACGGACATGGTGAAGGACTTCTTGGAAGTGTTCATGGATGATTTTAGTGTTGCGGGTGACTCCTTTGATGAATGTTTGAAGAATCTTGACAAGGTGTTGGCCCGATGTGAAGAGACAAATCTAGTGCTTAACTGAGAAAAATACCACTTTATGGTCAAGGAGGACATTGTCCTCGGCCATAAGATTTCAAAGAACGGTATTGAGGTGGACAAGGAAAAGATTAAAGTGATTTTTAAGCTTCCTCCTCCTACTTCCGTCAAGGGGGTTAGGAGTTTTCTTGGGAATTCAGGTTTCTACCGAAGGTTCATCAAAGACTTCTCAAAGATAGTGAATTAATTGTGCAAATTATTGGAAAAGGATGTGAGGTTTGTGTTTAATGATGAATGCATGAAAGCTTTTGAACTTCTCAAGTACAAACTGAAAAACACTCCCATTATTATCGCACCTGTGAGCACGTGATTTTTTCCCTATGTGAATTACTCCTAGAAATTCAAACAAAATAATTTCTTTCATTATTTTATAATTGGGTGGATTTTGTGACATTTTATGGTAATTGTTTGTATTTTGTTTGTGCATTTTAATTAGTAAAAAATACAAAAATACTTGGCATTTGCATCTAAGGTTTAATTTTACATTTTTAGGATTAATTAGTAACTAAATTACTTAAAAAAGAAGAAAATAACAAAATAGTTCATTTTGCATTTTTAGCTATTAATTTTTGAATTTGTCAGGAATTTCTTTTAAAATTAGGATTTGACCAATTTTTAGGAATTAATTAGTTCAGTTTTAGGAATTAGATCAGGTCTTTGTTTTAATTTTGTATTTTTACAAAATCAGAAAGTAAATAAAAGAAATTGACCAAAAAAAAGAGAAGTCCAAAAAAGAGTTTAAATAGCTATTTTTCATTTGGGCCATTTCACAAATTAAATGGCACCAGCCCAATCCAAAGCCCCCAAACCCGTTTCATTTACCCAGCCCAATAGCCCCAGACCCGGCCTGCCCTCTTAAAGATGAAACGATGCCGTTTTGGCGTCAAGGAATCCTGTCCGTTCATCTCCCTCAATTCAACGGTCCAAATCCGTTCAAGAAAATTACATAAAAATGTAATAATTTCTTTACAAAGTTAGAGACAAAGTTATCTTCCTCTTACAACCCTCATCCCCACCGTCTCCGCCACCCTCCGCCATGGGCCGCCGACCGAAAATCATCTTTGCCGGCGGCGATGCTTCAAAGCCGCTCAAAATTACACCCCTACACCGTCTTAACCCCCTCAATATGAATCCATGACCAACTCCTCTCAAACCCCAACCAAACGCCCCAAATATACAAAACCCTAAACTCCATCTCCGCCGCACACGGCGGCGCTGGCTCCGTTCACCATCAAAATAACACCACAGAGTCTCATCAGCCTCCTATCTTCAAATCCTTAAACCTTTTTCCTCGAATCCCCGTCGACGTCTATGAATATCAAATCAAAGATTTTGTCAAAACCCTAGTTCACCCAATCGGCCTCAAATTAACACCCTAGGGTCACCTCACCTCTTTCATGTTGAATCCGTTGTTAATAGCATTTAAATTTCACCAGAGTGGTCTGAATTTCAAATCTAAGAAACGGGACTATAGAAGTTTAATCAGTAAGGTCTTTCCCCTTCTTATTTGATTGTCTCTTCTGTTTGTTTTTCATTGTGATAATTGTTAGTCAGTGAGTTTCTAATTTTGTTTGATTGTAATTTTTGTTTAATATTCTGGTTTCCTTGTCGCATTACTTTGATTAATTTTTGCTTAATCTTGTTTGATTCCTGTTTTGATTTTCTGTTCTTGCCTACTCTCATTTAGTTCAGCCTCATTCATGTGTGATTCATGTTCCATCCAGAATTTTATTCATGATTTTTTTTATTCTGTTCTCTCTTTTTCTCTTTTCTTTCTTATTGGTTGATGATTCCATGTTAGTTCATGTTTAATTTTTTAGTCTAATGTTTGATTGTTAATTTTGTTTGATTGATGGTTTGGTAAAGTATGAATTAGGATTAATTTGCAGTTTGTTTATTTTTGTTAATCCAATTCTATAGTTTTGAACCTGGTTGGATATAGTTGAATAACCTAGTCTTTGATTAACCATAGTTAAATTTAACTAAGGTAAAGGAGCTTGAAGTGTTAGGGTAGTAATTTTAAAACAAAGTCAGGGGTAATCCAGGTAATTAAAATGGGTTAGAATGTTGTAGTTCAAACTAGAACACCCTAGACTCTTCTATAATAGGGCCTTAGTGTACATTGCAGTAGTTTAATGGGCTAACTTGAGCAACAAGTCAAAAAATAAAGGATTATTTGGGTAAAAATGAAATAAAAAGAGGGGAAAAATGGGTAAGGAAATCTGGAAGCTTCCCCCTGAAAATTTGCCTATAAAGGGCATTCCCCTTGCCTTCTTTTCCAAGTTTCACACATCTGAAAATTCCAAAAAAGTTTTACCTCCCTGAAAATTCCCCAAACTCTCCAGCTTCTAATTTTCCCCTCAAAATCCTCTTCTTCAAATCTGAGTCTCAAATTTGAATTTCAAAATCAAAAGAAGTTCAGATCTGAGCTCCTATAGTTCTAGAAACCTTCATTTAGATCTTAAATTCTGCAGAAAAAACCAAAAACAACAGAAAACGTTCAAAAAATCCTCAAAATACTGTTCCATTGAAAGCCTTAGGTTAATTTTGATTTTCAGTTGTTGATTTACATCATCTAGCTCAATATTTAGTTGTTGAAGTGTTCTGGACATTCCTGGGGTGTTTGTCGAGTGTATTTGGGTTATATCAAGCTTATTTTGGCTATTCTCATTGGTGTTTTTCCCTCTGGTGTTCGTTTTAGATTTGTTGTGGCCTGTTTTGAGTTGGAAATTGACTTATTTTTCCTGATTTCAACTGTTGTTGATCTATTTCTACTGCTGACTCCTTTCCTTTACTTTGCTCAATTCCAGGTACACTTATTGTCCCTAATGAATATGAAGTCTCACTCAATGTACATGAACAATTGTGAAATCAATATGATGAAGCATTTCTACAATACGAATCTGCCTTTGTTTTCATTACTAGTTTAACTTGTAGCTGTAGTTTCATTTGAACAGATATGTATTAATGTTAAATAGGACTATTTGTATTAATTAGGACTGCTCAAACTCATTTTGTAATTACACTGGACTGTATGAACTGTTGTCTCTTAGGTCTGTTTGAGCATGTTGAGTTGAGAAGCAATTTCATGTTAGGTTGATAGAATAGCTTATGTTAGTTTAGTTAATTTCTGTTAGTTGCTCCATATATATGTTAGTTAGCTCATGTTAGTTACTCTATAGAATCTCGAGTAGTTATTTCCATTTTTAATCTGTAGTATGACTGTTTTAGGAACTGCCTTAGATTGTGTTGAACTTCAATAAAAGGGAAATGTCGTGCCCAGTGATAGTAGATTGTAGATTTGTTTGAGTTTTCATGTTTAATTAGGTAGTAGACATCATATGTGCATACTTCATCATAATCATAGATGAATATGTTAGTTTAGATATTGGATTTAAAGTGGAGTCTCAGTATATTGATTCACAAATAAAATCATGTTCCCGTCAAGCAATATTCTGAAGTTGATGTTTCATGATTATATTAGGCCTTGTTTCAATTTGAACCTTGTTTCTGGGCTCAAACGTAGGCCCAGCGAAAAATAGCCAGGCCCATTGTCCTTTTAATTCCATCATTTCAAGGCATAGACAACATAATTTTGGGCCTGGACCCAAGGGCAATATCGGAAGCCCAAAACTGGACAAGTTCTAAATAAAACACAACAACAATTTCCTTCTTCCTGGGCCAAACTTTCAAAGCCCAAAACCGCTGGAAGCTGAAATTCGTTTAAAATTATATTAGGATATGGGAATAAATTTGCAATATGAATTTAGGTTTTTGAGTTAGGTAGCGGGTTCAAATTAAGAGAGTCCTCCCTTTTGTTTGAATTCGGACTTGAGCTCGAGACCCGAATTTATAAATATAAAATAATTAAGCCCTTTTAGAGACAAAAATAAATAGAAAATCGTAGTTTGCTTTAGGTTGTCCTTTAAAAATAAATGAGATGAGCCTCGCCTAACAAAACACATAAATTGCGGGGCCCTCATTAAATGCTTAATTAAAATACTTAAAATTTGGGGCGTACCGTTTAGTGAATTTCACGGTCCCCCGCAAAGATAATAACCCGTTAGTCGCTTTAGGCACGCTTTTAATAATTTTACCTTCTTAAATACGGGTGTGCATTTCATGCAACCTAAATCCAAATCCCAAATCGTTGAATAAGAATGTATCGAGGATCCGGGTGCATTTCATGTGACGTGATCCGAGCACACGTTTTTAAACGACGTTCACTTTCGTAAAAATTAACTAAAAGCGGTGAATATTCTTAAAATTGCATTATAGATTGGAGCATGTATAAAAAATTAGATTTTAGCCATTTATAATAATTTAAGCAACCGCGCTAGAACCACGGGATCCGGGAGTGCCTAACACCTTCCTTCGAGTCAACAGAATTCCTTATTCAGAATTTCCGATTCGCAGACTCCAATTGGGAAGTCAACAATTTTCCTCGATTTGGGATTTAAGTTAAACCGGTGACTCGGGACACCAAAAGAAAATCCTATCCCAAGTGGCGACTCTAAAAATAAATAAATAATCCCATTTCGAATAATGTCACTTAAAGTGGAAAAACTCCCTTATACACTAATATTTTGGGTTAGGTGTGTAAAAAAGGAGGTGTGACAGCACCCAATTGGAGCTTACCTTTTGAGCTCATGTGTGACGCAAGTGATTTTGCAGTAGGAGCGGTTTTGGGTCAAAGAGTGAACAAGATCTTTCACCTGGTGTGTTATACAAGAAAAATGATGAATGATGCACAGGTTAATTACACGGTGATGGGAAAAGAGTTGTTGGCCATATTGTTCGCCATGGAAAAGTTTAGGCCTTATGTCATGGGTGCCAAGGTGATTGTTCATACTGATCAGGAAACACTCTGTTACTTGATGACAAAGAAGGATTCTAAGGCTCGGTTGATGAGATGGGCTCTATTGCTTCAAGAGTTTGACCTTGAAATTGTTGATCAAAAAAGGTGTGAAAAATAAGTAACGGACCACTTGTCCCACTTGGAGGAAGAGGTGAGGCCCTGTGATGGCCTCGAAATTAATGATTCATTCCCGGATGAGCAACTCCTCTCCGTATCTGTAAATAGTATGTGTTGGTTTGCTGATGTTGCAAGCTTTCTTATGACAAGCATTGTCCCGTGTGAGCTCTCTTCTATCCAAAGAAAGCAGCTTAAATGGGACAACTTGGACTACTACTGGGACGAGCCTTATCTGTTCAAGATTTGTAATAATGGTGTGATTCAGAAATGTATTTTAGAAGAGGAGAAAATGAGTATTATTGATGCGTGTCATTCCTCTCCTTACGGTGATCATCATGGTGGGGCGAGAATTGCGTCAAAGGTGCTCAACTGTGGTTTTTATTGGCCTACATTGTATAGAGATGCTAGTGGGCTTGTGAAGAGATGTGATAAGTGTTAGAGAGCTAGTGGAATCTCCAAGAATTATGAAATGCCACTCACTACCATTCTTGAGGTTGAGATATTTGACGTGTGGGTCATTGACTTCATGGGACCTTTTATGAGTTCATTTGGTAACACGTACATTCTGGTTGTTGTTGATTATGTCTCCAAGTGGGTTGAAGTTGTGGCTTTGCCTAACAATGAAGCCCGGAGTGTGGTGGCGTTCCTTAAGAAGAATATTTTGACACTGTTTGGCAGTACTTGGGCGATCATCAGTGATAGGGGTTCTAACTTCTGCAATAGGGCATTTGACACTTTGCTTGCAAAGTATGGTGTCAATCACAATGTATCAACCCCTTGCCATCCTCAGGCTAGTGGACAAGTTGAGGTCTCCAACGGGGAGATAAAGAGCATATTGTCATAAACTGTCAATGCAAATAGGACTGACTGGTCAAAGAAACTGGATGATACTTTGTGGGATTACAAGACTCCAATTGGTATGTCTCCGTACTGGTTGGTATTTGGGAAAGCGTGCCATCTTCCGGTTGAGTTAGAACATAAGTCCATGCGGGCGTTGAAGAAGTTAAATCTTGAGTGTGATGTTAAATCTCCGGGTAGAGCAACTCAATGAACTTGATGAGTTTAGGTTCCATGCATATTCCAGCTCGTCCTTGTATAAAGACAAGATGAAGTACTTACATGACAAGTATGCCTGTAGAAAGGAATTCAATGAAGGTGATTTGGTTCTTCTATTCAATTCTCGATTACGACTATTTTCGGGAAAGCGTAAGTCAAAATGGAGTAGCCCTTTTGAAGTGGTGCACGTAACTCTGTTTGGTGCTCTTGATTTGAAAAACAAAAATGGTGAAATATTTAGAGTTAATGGGCACATAGTGAAGCACTATCTTGGGAAGTTTTATAACAGCCACGTGGTGGCAATGATCCATCTCAAATGATTGATGGTAACCTGCATCGTGCTGCGACGTTAAATTAGACGCTTCTTGGGAAGCAACCCATGTGTTTTTCTTCTTTTTGATTTTCTTCTTAGTGTAGGATTTGTTTTGGACTAACTGGTTGTGATATGTGTGTAAGAATGTTTGATGGAGTGCAGGACAATACTGGAAAATTTTGGCTAAGTCTGTAATGACCACTGACCGCACGCAAAATTTCGTAGTTAGCAAAATCTTTTCACGGGGGGCGTAATTTAGTAGCAGACATGGACTAAAAAAGTCCCAAAATGAGACCTCTATGAAGTTTCATCCGCGTTCGCGTTCGCATTATCGTTTGGCGGTCAACTGACCTGTTTTGCGGCCGCACCCACTTTTCCACTCTCAGTGGTAGTGATGAACAAATAGCTCTTCAAAACATGTAAAAGCGTGGACTGCGGTGGAATTCAGTGGCCACGCCTGGTAACATATGTGGGTCTCAATAATTTTTTGGTATAAATAGATGGTCATCAGGCCTTTCACCCTTTTCGCCATTTGAACTCTCAAAAGAATTTTTCAACTGCTCATCAATCTTAAATCTGATCCCATTTGCATCATACTAATTAGAAGTCAATTTCGAACACAAATTCAATCCACCGGTATGTGCAAATCATAACACTGCTTCTATAATTTTATTTTTTCCTTTATTTTAGTTTAACTTCTTCCACTTTTTTTTAGTTATAATTAGGGTTAAGTAGTTGTTAATTAGTTGTTGCTAAAATCCATAAAGATACTTGATGTGCATGCCTATTAGGGGTTAGTGGTGTTCATGATACCCGTTAATGTCTAGAAAAAGTGAAACCTTATGATTGCCCGTTTAATTTTTGAATTTCTCGGCCACATATGTAAATTCGCGGTCAGTGTTCATATAAAAGCTTGAGTTAAATTGGTCTTAATTCTGCGGTCAGCGATTAAAATTTCGCTGACAATGGTCTGCTTTACGCGTCCGTGTTTCTATTTTCACAGTCAGCGGATTCCTGGTTCAGAGACGTGTCAAACTAGGTTTGAGGCCGTGCCCATAAATCCACTCTCAGCGATTTTTCAACATCAGATACTGGGTAGTCTGAATCTCAATCCTCCACCGCCGCATTGAAAATTGCTCTCTCAATGGTAGCTAGTCCGTGGTCGCGCCCCTTTTTTCGCTATCAGCAGACCTCTGCCTTTTGGAATACTGTAAATTTTTCATCTTCCTTTCTTTATTGATTCTTTTAGCAACAATACTAATGATCTTTCACTAATTGTGTATGCATACAATGGTCAAATCTGGATGTGGGAGTGAGAAACAAAAAGGTAAAGCAGAGTCCTTCCGGGATAGGGGGTTGACACCCAATGTTTTTCTATGTATTTTTTTACTCAAAATACTTCCAAAATAGTATGTGTATGCATATATAAGCATACCCAAGAGTCTTGGTATTTTTTTCTAATTTTTAAGGTTTTAAAATTAATTTATTGTCTATTTCTAGCAATATAAAATCCAATAATTTATTCCCAAAATTATCATTTTTGGTGAGTAATTTATTTCTATTCTCATATTTACACCAAATATAATTAAGGTAATTTTTATATATTTTTACAAATTTATTTGGTATTTTTAAAGCTAAATTGCATATAATTGCAATTATAGCCTATTTTACGATTAATAGTATTTTACGATTATAAAATTATTTCCAGTATTTTTGGATTAATATCTATATATTATTAATAAGTTCAGTGCTTTTAATTTATTTTAAAATCATTATTACTATTTTAAAAAAATAAAAATGGGGAAGATTGGCTATTTAACATCTAGCCCGTTTCTATTTCAATTATAGCCTCATTTCCTTTCAATTTTAACCTCAATTTAACCTCCAATTCCGCCTCAAATTAAAACATACCCAATTCCTAACTCACCCGACCCACGACCCGCTTTTGAAATCCACTCTCTCTCTCTCACCATTAAACCTAAGCTGCTCAAGGTTCTGGAGCCCGACCCCAATGGATCTCTTTAGATATTTCTCAGATCTGTAGATATATGGCCTTTTCGGCCATTATTTCATTGTGTTCAAGCAATATGAGTCTTTTCGACTCAGGATCCGACTTTTCTCAAGACTTTTCTCATTCTAGGTTTTTCTCTGCAACTCTAAGCCGGCTGAGGTTCTGTACTTGCTTATTTCTTTTAGATCTGTGACATGCCTGAGCTTTATCTGACGTTTTAAAGGTTTCCCCAAATTTCCTCTTTAAAATCGTTCAATTTCAATTTTAGGGTTTCTAAAAATATTTCTTCAAATGTTTTCTGATTTTTTCTGTCCTTTCTTTATGTGTGTTTTATGCTCGTATGTGTTCTTCTTATTATGCATGAGTTTGATCTCTTGTTTCTTTTCTATTATGCAAGACTCTTCTATTTTTTTGCTATTGTTCTTATGCTCGCATGTTGATTCGTGTTGTTTTCCTCACTCTTTGCTATATATGTTTATGTTTGAATCCTGGATTTTGGTCGCCTTACTCAGTTCTGTTTGTATATTTTTCTCTACTGTTGTTTGAAAACTCGCATCATCCCTTTCTTCTGAACTTGTTTGTGTATATATGTCTCTCATAAGTCTTTGAAAGAGATTTCTAAGCCTCTTTTAAAGACCTTGTTTTCTCACCTCTGACTCAATTCGAAACCCTAGGTTTTGGGGTTTCTTTGACAAGTGGTACTAGGGTTTCGCTTTGGGACCCTATCCTTTCAGGCTCACTGTGAGTCTGTAAATTAACTTGAATCTCTTTGGCTTGTGACTCTGAGACTTTCAGTGTTAAACTTTTTTTCTAAATAACCTAACGACTCTTTTTGTTTGATCTGTGTGCTTATATATATGGGAAATTTCTCTTCGAAAAGGTTTTTTACCAACTAAGTGATTGATTCTGAAACCCCCTTAATAAGGATAATAAACTGTCACTGATTTTCCTTCGATTGAACCTCCTTTACCTTTCTTGACTTGGTTCATTCAATCGAACTTGCAGGTTTTGGTTTCATGGGTGTTTAATTGATTCCTTTTCCATATTTGGTACAAACCGTGTACAATTGATTGTTTTCCTTAAATAATTTCTATGTACTTACCCCTTTTGTGCTACTTTGAAAGGTTTAATAAGAAATTTCTTTCCTTAAGTAATTTCTACCCGTTGGAATCAGAATCCCTTAACCAAAGGGAGACTGATTTCAGTTATTTCTTTACCTTTCTTACTGGTTCTCTTTGCACTATAAAAGGGATTGAACTTCTGCACTTTAAACAAACCCGACTTTACATCAACACTCTCAATTGAATACTTTCGCATCTATACTTCAAGTTTAATACTTTGAATTTCTTATTTTCAATTCACACATTTACCTTACTAATTTGAATTCAAAACTCTTCATTGCTTGAGCCCTTTTGGAACTGTTGTGCTTGCAACTTGGCTTTTCAAAGACTATTGTTTTCTTACTTGTTTTCCTTTGAAACTGGTATGTCTTTCATTTAATTTTCTGCCTCACCCCTATGTGTTTACTTCACAGTTTCAGCATCCTTGTTTACTTTACTGCTTATGTTTAGGGATTTGTGCTAATTATGTTCCTTCCTTTCCTTTTTTATTGTGAATCCCTACCCCTATTCCCTTCTATGTGTTTGAGTTAAGGTTCTTGGTCTGGCAGTATCCTAATTGCTGCCCAGGCCATAACCTGATCCACAATGGATCCTAACTCTTAATTTGGCTAACAGGCTGGTCAGGGGTGTGCCAGCATTCCCAATTGATGGGCATGACCACCAGCCTGCCATGGCTCTCCCTGATTCCCCCTCTATGCACTTACACTTATTCTTAGACCCTTAAGTTCTTCCCCTCTCTTATAAGCCTTGATTTGGGACCTTGAGTTCCCTCTGAACTTGGACATCTAAGAGCTAGCATTTCCACACTGCACTATGATCTTAATTCTGCAATGTGTTTGGGGTGTAAGCATTGTCCAGAGCCCTTTGAGACTCTTGGGAACCTTGAAACATCCTAAATATGAGAAAGGACTTTTGAAATCTGATCCTGGAAGTTGGTTTATCTCATATTGTTGGACTTTGGGTCTGGATTAGGCTGTTTGGATGTAGCTGGAACTTCTGATGTAATTTTACTTTTTTTTGGGTTCATTTGGGTCTGTAATAATGATTGGGGATGGCTAGTGGAAAGGGATGGGGATGAATGCATGCGAATGATTGAAAACTTGCCCATAGGTTATTTATAATTTCTGCATTCTGCATTTTAGAACTCATGCCTATAAGTTTTCTGCACTTCTGCATTTTTGCATTTTAGAACTCATGCCTATAACCTTTTTTTGCATTTTTGCACTTCTGCATCATAGAAATTATGCCTATAAGTTTTCTGTACTTTTGCATTTTAGAAATTATGCTTATAAGTTCAGCACTTCAGCATTTTGAAAATTATGAATGTAAGTTCTGCATATAGAAATCATGATCCTAGGTTTCTACCCTTCTACATATACATGTCGTTAGGCAAACAATCATAGGTTTAATAAATAATCCAACTTCATTTTAGATACCATGTCTATAGGACTCTTGCATTTATGTAACCATGTAAAATCAATTACGCTTAGAAATTATGCCTATAGGAATAATCAACTGAACCAGCTTTGTCTATTTCATCTACGAGTCTAAAATCAGTCATAAGGTTGTCAAAATCTGCAGATCTTTTATTTATAAAACTAGCAACCTTTTCCCTAAAATCAGTACGCTCTATTAGATGTCATGCCTATAGGTCTCACTTAGGCAAACTATTAGGTAATTAATTGCGTCAATTTTGATAAACTATATCCAGACAAGGCTAATTTGGACTCCTCATTTGAGATAAATGTGATGAATCAGCCCAGCCTACGCTTTTAATTTAATTTAGACCAACCCAGTATTTGAAGTCATGCTATATTTGCTCTTTTAAGTACGGAGGCCTGTGTGAGCCTTAATTGCTATTTGTTTTCCCCTAACTATTTATGTGTTTTTGCTTGTCATCTAGACTTTTATCCTTTTGAAACTCTGAAAAGCCCCAACCCCCTTCCTTTACGACTACTAGTCTCAATGCCTCCGAGACTGGTAGGATTGGGACGGATAATATCATGAATTATGTAACGATACTATCCCGCACTTTAATACCTTAACGGGGAAGGAAGGATAGATATGGATATGCTGACCACGCGATAACACCACGTGTATAAATTGTTACCGGGTTTTGTATGGGGTGATCCATGTTATTTATAAACCTAGGATCCCCTTTCCTCTTTACTTGTTCACTTCTCCTTTTCTAGAATTTTTTAAAGATGTTTAGTTTTATTCAACTCTTTCACTTATTATGCACAAGATCTTTTAATTGTCTGGTTTTCAGCACTATTTCTTTTTAAACTTCCGCCCATTTTACTTCTTTGTCTGATTATTTACATTTGTTACTTGATCCCCATTTTTTTGCACTTATACATTCTTTTAAACGACTATGAAACCACCTATTCCCTAACTTCAGCATGTTTATTTGACCTTTATGCATGCCTACTTGTAATCATTATGTGGAAGTTGTCTTTTATGTTTATTCGCTTTAAAGTCACAATTGTAGCATGGCCGGGAACCACACTAGTGGATCTTGGGGGGTGCCTAACACCTTTCCCCTGAGATAATTTCAAGCCTTTACACATTCTTTGGTTCTTCTTTTCTTTTAAATTTTCTTAATGTCCTAATGCACTTAATAATTAGGTGGCATCTCTTCTAAATCTTAAAACCCAAATTCCCAAAAGGAATAGAGTTGTCTGCCCAAATGTCGTCAGACCGATTCACATTTAGAAAAAGGGGTTTCGACAGCATGGCGACTCTACTGGGGGTTTTCTTTTAGGCTTTTACCATTTCATGCTATTTGTAACTTTATTGTTTTTTAATTGCCTTTACTTAATGTCTTTATCGCTTCTTCTATGAAACTGACTTGGCTCTTTGTTTCTTTTCTTTTAACGCTTTCTTTTACTGCTTTCCTTCAATACTGTTGTAATTATGAGCAATTATTGTAATCATTACTTTATGAATGTGCAAATACATGACAACTTAATTCTTGTAGTTGCATTTTCAATATCATATTCCACTCGTGCCAAACAAAATACCATAGCAACGCTTAAAATGAGTGGGTGCGCTCTTCGGATATTATCACCCCCTAAATTTGGCAAAGGCATATTTTGGTAAAACCAGTCGATCAGCGGTGCAGTCGACGGTTCTGTGCCTTTCCCTCTTGAGTTGTCCGCTAAAGGGTACCAATATAATACCCCATAGAAACCTTACTCTATTTAAACTGTGCATGCATCACTGTCAAACCTAGTCGAGTCGGTTATGTTGTCCGCATAACGATTCTTTAAGATAGCCTTGTCCAAAGTTCACCGGGTTTCCTTGAAACCCAAACGGACACCACCATGTTTTGTGCATTTATTTGGAGAACTGAATGCTTTTATTCTAATTATTAGTTTAAATAGTCGAGTCCGGTGGGGGTAGGGGTCTAACACTTTATTTTGCAGAAAATAAGGCACGAAGTCCCCAGATTCGATATGGTAACCAACATCCACCCAAGGTTGCTAAGCTGGTGGGAAGACCTTCACTCCAGTGATCATACCCCCATCTGCAAATATTTGGGGAATTTGCCTTCTCTTTTAGAAATCCGACCCAACAACAAAATCATAGATGCTGCAACTTTATTCTGGGATGCCAACAGAGCTGTGTTCCGCTTCGGGGACCTTGAAATGACACCTTTGCTCGAGGAAATAGGAGGGTTAGCTGGTATTCCATGGGAGACTCCGGGTTTGCTTATGCTATAAAATTGCAAGGGTAGGGGTTTTCTTAAAATGATGGGACTAAAAAAGAACACAAACCAGACCTGCTTGAAGGATTCCTACATTCCTTTCGACTATCTGTACGAGAGATACGGCCATAGCAAGTCTTACTGCACTTACCCAGATGGATTCGCCCTCACATCATTGGGGCACATCTATAGAAGAGTCTTCATCTTTATGTTCTGCTTTTTGGGGATGATAGTGTTTCCTACGAAGAAGGCTAGGATCCATACCAGAATGGCTATTATCACCAAGACTTTAATGGAAGGAATTGGCGGGCAGCCTTTTACATAGTACCTATGATCATTGCGGAGATATACCGAGCCCTAGAAAATTGTCAACAAGGGGCCAAACACTTTGAGGTTTGTAACTTACTGCTCCAACTCTGGCTCATGGAGCACCTCCAAAGGGGTGAATATCGACAACAGATTTTAAGTGGAGACTGGGATGATCATATCGCCTTCCATCAGCCAAGACGAATGAATTATATGCCTAACATGTTTGCTCAACAAGAAGATGCTAAAGGGTGGGTAGAGTTGTTTGAAAATATGAAAGAGGACCAAGTGTAGTGGATGTTTGAATGGTTCCCTACTGAAGAGTTCATTGTCTGATCTCGGGATGCGTCATTTTTTATACTCATTGGTCTGAGAGGAACTTATCCCTATGTCCCTCTTCGAGTCATGAGACAAAAAGAAAGAAGGCAAGTTATACCAAAGGTCGACAAAATGAGTCACTTTAAGGTCGACTTTCAAGACGACGATAGTCCATACAAGTGTCAAGCTCAACACATGTGGCATTGCAAAATCATCCTGGGAAAGGATTCCATAGAACCAAACAGGTACCCTGCTGGTTATACTCCATACTGTCCATGTTGGTTGGAAGACGACCATGGTAGGCTAGGACAACCCGGGTTTGTTCGAGGTCACAGGGTCATCGATGAAAAGGCTGAAGTACAGGTTAAGTACAACCAATTGCGCAAGAGGATTCAGGATTGCAAGAGTGAGCATAAGGAAATTCAAGAAGCCCATCAAAAGCTGATTGAAGAATGGAAAGATATGGCTATCAGCGCCAACAAGCGACTGGGTATTTAGAGCGGGGTTTAGTGGAGCTAGAAAGGAAGTTCATCTAGAGGATTGAAAACTGCCAGAACGCTGAGGGAAACAAAGGAGGACACTTGGCGAGAACCTACTTGATGCTGGGACTACGTGAGCTGGTAAAGCTGTTCGATGGAGCTAAAGATGCCGAGTCTGGGGAAGGTCCTTCTGGGACCAAGTAGTTAGGAGTCTTTTATTTGCTTTAAATGTAATAGGCCAATGGCCATTAGTGACGTTTTTATTTTTCGCAATTTTAGTGTCATTTTGGGATTCATCTTATTTTTATCAAATAAAATGAAGCATTTAGCATTATAAGTTCTCCAAATCAACTTGTTACTACGCCTACCTCGGTCACAACGAGGCTCCCAAATTAGGACACGATTTATATTCTTGCACTATGTGTTTAAATATTGCAATATTTTTCTCCTCATGATCCACACTAACTTGTTACCTTTTTTATTTACTTTTTGTTTTATTCCCCTTCCCCAAAGGTTAGTTCGTGCACTCTGGCATTGTCATCATATTTCACAAGATCTAAGGGCCCTCCACCTCCTCCTCCTCTGAGTCCTATCAGAAACAAGAACAAGGGAAAAATGGAAGATTTGAGCAACATCACAAAGGAGAGTTCGGTTGAAAGGGTAGAGAATTCTCAGGGTATTCAGGTTGCCAAGGAAAGTGCCTCCCAGCTCTAACAGAAGTTACTGTAATTTCGGGAAGAACTAAACCAAGTTCGGAATTTGGCAAGCTTGTCATTTTCCCCCACTAACACAGATGTCAACTTCCCCAACACTGAAAACCCCACACCTCCTCAAAAAATCCAGAAACCACAAAACCAGCCCACTCCCCATCACCACTGCAACACATGCCACACTTCAAGAAACACCCCGCTGCTCATCCCTGAACCACTAAACTCCATAAATGATCATCACCAAAACATCCCCATCTATGTGGAAACCATACCACACCCCATTTATCCCACCTCGAGCACACCCGAGTCTGATGACAAAGACTCTCTTATCAATAATTTGGCCCCAGAACTCAAGAAGCTGTCTAGCCGAGTCCAGTGTGTTGAAGGAAGCAAGAGGATTGAGGGACTTAATTACGAAGGCTTTTGCATTCAACCAGATGTCAAACTACCCGAGGGGTAAAAGCCTCATAAGTTCGAGATGTTCGATGGCACCGGGGATCCCAGAGTTCATTTTAGGACATACTGCGACAAACTCATCGGAGTAGGAAAGGATGAAAAGGTTCGTATGAAGATTTTTATGAGGAGTGTGAAAGGGGATGCTCTATCTTGGTACATTAGCCAAGACCCGAAGAAATGGTCGAACTGGGTAAGTATGGCGTTCGATTTTATGGACAGGTTCAGATTCAACACGGAGAATGCACCAGATGTGTTCTACATCCAGAACTTGAAAACAAAACCCACGGAGACGTTCCGCATGCTACTCGTTAGAGATCAGAAGCCGCTAAGGTCAGATCGGCTTTAGAAGAGGAACAAATCAATAGGTTTTTCATCCGGGCCCAAGACCCACAGTACTACAAAAGGTTGATGTTGATTGAAGGCCAGAAATTTTTCAACATCATCAAGCTAGGGGAGAGGATTGAGGAAGGTATTAAAAGTGGTACGACCACTAACTTTGAAGCATTACAGGCTACCAACAAGGCTCTACAGTCTGGTGGCACATCCAAGAAAAGGGATGTGGGTGCCGTGATGGTTGCACAAAGAATAAAATCCCCAATAAAATGCCAAACCTGCCCAATACCCCTTCCTACATGTCAACCTACCTCAAATTACCAAACATCTTTGCCCTCTTACCAAGCTCCACCACCTACTTACCAATAATCTCCACCTCCCGCATATCAGCCTACATCACCCAAATACTCCCAACTCACACACGTCTACCAAGCCTAAAATACCCAACAAGCTCACTATCAATCACCTCGCCAAAATTTCCCTAGACCCCGACCAAACTTCAACCGCAGACCTCCCAAACAATACACCGCCATTGACGAACCAATCAACCAGCTGTATGAAAGGATTAAAACTACTGGTTACGTCACCCATATCCCTGATATAACTCCAGAAAATCCTTCCCAATGGATCAACCCAAACAAAACCTATTCATACCATTTCGGCATGAAGGGGCATACCATTGATGAGTGCCGCTCTCTGAAGGATAAGATTCAGGCTTTGATTGACAACAAGATCATCGTGGCAAATGAGCCTGCTCCTAATATTCATAACAACCCCCTGCCTGACCACAAAGGCAGAGGCATTCACATGATTGAGATAGAAGATGATTGGGACCCTAAAGGATCGATTGGATTGATTGATTGCTGAAGGTGACGAGCCAAAAAAACCAACAGTCACACATAATCCAATTGTAGTCCAAATCCATCCTTCTGAAGATGCTGAAGTGAACATGTCCATACCACTTGATCTTGCAACACCATTTTCTGCAAAGACGCTAGGACCAATTGAGGTCGAGTTTGGGTCCCTAAAGTCACCTGCGCCATTTGTAGTTGCTGTGTTACCTCCCAAAGAAAGGATACCCATCCCAGTGGCAATGTCAGCCATAGTGCCATTCCAAACAAAGACCATCCCTTGGGATTACACAGCCGAGGCAAGGAGAAAAGGAAAAGCCAAAACCGGATAAGCAGTTACGGCGCAGGGTATGTCAAGAATCGGCAGGTTTATACTTCGGAACATTTAGCTAAATCAATTAAGCAGGCCTCTGGACAACCTATTGAAACTGGGCCCATGATCTTTGGAGGAAGATACAAGCAAAGGAGTACTCAGTGATTGATCAACTAAATAAAACACTGGCACAAATCTCCATCCTAGCTATGTTGCAAAGCTTCGATGCACATAAGAATGCCTTGTTGAAGATACTGAGTGAGGCATATGTGCAAGTATTGGAGAGTCACAAAATCACTTTCCACGAAGATGAGCTGCCGCCGGAAGGGCTAAGCCACAACAAAGCATTGCACATCACTACATAGTGCGAGGATTATTTCACCACTAGGATTCTGATTGACGGAGGGTCCAACCTCAATATTTGTCCATTGGCAACTCTCAAAACATTGGGGAAGAGCCTGCATGAGATCAAGGATGGAGCCATCAATGTCAAAGCTTTCGATGGATCCCAAAAGTCCACTATTGAGGAAATCAATTTGTGTCTACAAATGGGACCGACCTAGTTCGACGTTGACTTTCAAGTGATAGACGTCCCAGCATCTTATAACTTGCTATTGGGAAGGCTCTGGATCCATGCCGCTGGAGCTATAGCATCAACCCAACACCAGGTAGTGAAGTTTGAGTGGAATCACCAAGAGGTGATTATTCATGGCGGCGGTAGCAATCCCATATACAGCCGCCAGACCATCCCACCAATCGAAGGAAGAAGGAAGATAGGCGGAGAAACCTACTATCACACTAAGCGAGTCAACGTCGTGGACAAGGATAAATGGTGGGATAAAAAAATTGAAAGTATATTGAATTGGTCTGGATATGAACCTGGCAAGGGACTCGGCAAGAACCTCCAGGTAATTACAAAATCTATCAAGCTGAAGAAACATGGCACCACTTTTGGTTTGGGATACAAATACACTTAGGAGGAGTTCAGGCACTAGTCACCACCATGGCGCAGTCCCTACTACCCACTGGAGCATCCGATACCTCACGTGGAGCAGACTTTCCAGCCAGCCGATGTTATATATGGGTCGGAAGAAAAGGAAGCACTAGCGGCTATGATGAATTTGTTTTTGGAGGATGATAATATGGACTGTTGTGTCATTTTTGAGGAGGAAGGGGAGGAAGGCCCTTCCATACAATCCGTGAGCCGAGGAGCACGCCTCAATAATTGGTCCATCAGAACCACCAGGGCCCGAAAAGCTTCGGGGTAGCAAGGCTGAACAAAGCACCATGCATCATTTTTTTTTTGCTAGTTGACTTTTTTTTCTGCATTTTAATTTCGAAATAAGAGCTCTAATGTTCAAAACAATTATGAAATTTATCAAAGCACTTAAGTTTCTTATAAATCTCGCTCTTATTACCTTTTATCGTTTACTTTATTTACACAGCATTACTATTACCTATCTTGATGAATCGACGATTGTGACTTGCAACGAGACAACGCAACAAATGGATATAGACTCATAAGAGGATGATATACCAGAAGAGGTTGTTAAAGAGGTTGATGATTTTGAGAATAGACCTAAGTCCAATCTGGACAAGACTGAGGTTATTAACTTGGGAAATACAGAAAATGTCAAAGAAACGCGCATCAGTGTTCATCTGTCGCCATCAGAAAAGAAAGAGTACACGGAATTTCTAAGGGAATATGAGGACATATTCGCCTGGTCGTATGATGACATGACTGGTATCAGTACATCTATTGTAGCTCATAAACTGCCAACCGATCCAACATGCCCGCTAGTAAAATAGACGCTCCGAAAGTTCAAACCCGACATGAGTTTGAAAATAAAGGAAGAAGTCACCAAGCAAGTCAAAGCCAAGGTTCTCAGGGTAGTAGAGTATCCAACATGGTTAGCCAACATCGTGCCAGTACCGAAGAAGGACGGGAAGGTTAGAGTTTCTGTTGACTACCGGGATCTCAACCGGGCCAGTCCGAAAGATGACTTCCCCTACCAAACATACACATTTTAATTTACAACTGCATCAAGCATGAACTCAAGTCATTAATTGATTGTTTCACTGGGTATCATCAGATATGGATGGACGAGGAAGATGCAGAGAAAACGTCTTTCATTTTGCCGTGGGGGATATATTGTTACAAGATGATGCCGTTTGGGTTGAAGAATGATAGGGACACCTACATGAGGTCCATGACTACTATCTTCCATGACATGATACACAAAGATAACGAGGTGTATGTAGACGATGTCATCATCAAATCTAAGAGAGCCACTGACCACATGGAAGATATGAGAAAGTTCTTTAACAGACTGAGAAAGTACAATCTGAAACTGAATCCCGCAAGTGTGCATTCGGGGTTCCTGCTGGAAAACTACTTGAATTCATCTTAAGTCGCGGAGGAATAGAGTTGGATCCATAAAAGGTTAAGGTCATCCAGGAATTGCCACCACCAAAGAATAAGAAAGAGGTTGTGAGTTTCTTGGGGAGACTTAACTACATCAGTCGGTTCATAGCTCAGTCCACTGTCATTTGTGAGCCGATCTTTAAGATGTTGAAGAAGGACGCCGCTACCAAATGGACTGATGATTGTCAGAAAGCCTTCGATAGAATCAAGGAGTACCAGTCAACACCACAAGTTTTGGTTCCACCTGAACCAGGTAGGCCCCTACTACTCTACCTTGCAGTGTTGGATGGAGCGTTCAGTTGCATTCTTAGGCAACATGACGAAACGGGGAGGAAGGAACAGGCCATGTACTATCTCAGCAAGAAGTTTACCTCGTACGAGGCCCGGTATTCTCTGTTGGAACGCAATTGTTGTGCTCTGACTTGGGTATCTCATAAGTTGAGGCACTATTTTTGTGCCTATTCTATGTCTCTCATATCAAGAATGGATCCGCTAAAGTACATCTTTCAGAAGCCCATGCCCACTGGCAAACTAGCCAAGTGGAAAATCCTGCTGAGTGAATTCGGCATTGTTTACATGACTCAGAATGCAATCAAAGGACAAGCACTGGCAGATCATCTTGCTAAAAATACCATAGATGGAGAATACGAGCCTCTAAAGACGTATTTTCCTAATGATGAGGTATATTTCATAGGAGAAGACATTGCAAAATCCTGTGACAATTGGAGAATGTTTTTCGATGGAGTAGCAAACTTCAAAGGAGTTGGCATAGGAGCAGTCCAAGTATCAGAAACCGGCTAGCATTATCCGGTATCTACCAAGCTCAGGTTCCCGTGCACCAACAACATGGCCGAATACGAAGCCTGCATCTTAGGGCTCAAGCTGGCCATTGACATGAACATTTAGGAGTTGCTAATGATCGGAAATTTAGAACTGCTTATACATCGGGTCCAAGAAGAATGGGCAACCAAGAATTCCAGGATACACCCTTTTCTGCATCATGTACATGAGTTGAGAAAGATATTCACAAAGACAGAGTTTCAGCATGTCCCCAGAGTTCAGAATGCGTTTGCCGATGCATTGGCTACCCTATCTTCTATGATTCAGCATCCAGATAAGAATTTCATTGATCCTATCCCGGTAAAGATTTATGATCAGCCAGCTTACTGTGCTCATGTCGAGGAAGAAGTAAATGGGAAACCCTGGTTTCACGATATCAAGGAATATTTGGCAACAAGAGAATATCCAGAGCTTGCAAACGCTACTCAGAAGCACACACTTCGAAGGTTATCCAATAATTTCTTTCACAGCAGAGGAATCCTGTACAAGAGAACTCCCGATTTGGGATTGTTAAGGTGTGTCGACGTAAAGGAAGCATCCAGGCTATTGGAAGAAATTCATGCAGGAACCTGGGCCCACATATGAACGGTTTTCTCTTAGCCAAGAAAATACTCCGAGCTGGTTATTTTGGATGACTATGGAAACGGACTGCATCCAGTATGTCCGAAAATACCATCGTTGTCAGATACATGTAGACATGATAAAGGTGCCTCCAAATGAGCTTAATGCAACAAGTTCGCCATGGCCGTTCGCTGCTTGGGGAATGGATGTTATCGGACCTGTCGAGCCTGCCGTGTCAAATGGGCATAGGTTCATTCTACTGGCAATTGATTATCACCAAATGGGTTGAAGTAGCATCATAAAAGGCAGTGACTAAGAAATTCGTGGCAGACTTTGTCTGCGACCGCATCGTTTCCCGGTTCGGCATCCCAAAGTCAATAATTACTGACAATGGTTCCAATCTTAACATTGACCTGATGAAAGCAATGTGTGAAACGTTCAAGATCAAACACAAGAATTTTATAGCCTACAGACCTTAAATGAATGGAGCTGTAGAAGCGGCCAATGAGAATATCAAGAAGATATTAAGGAAAATGATAGAAAAGCATAAACAGTGCCATGAGAAGTTATCATTTGCTTTGTTGGGGTACCGCACCACAGTTCGCACATCAACCGGGGCAACTCCATATATATTGGTTTATGGTACAGAGGCAGTCATTCCGTCGAGGTAGAAATTCCTTCCCTAAGGATCATACATGAAGCAGAACTCGATGATGCAGAATGAGTAAAGAGTCTCTACGAGCAGTTAGCTCTTATAGATGGGAAAAGAATGAACGCAGTTTGTCATGGTCAACTTTATCAGAACAGAATGTCCAAAGCCTTCAACAAAAGAGTCAAGCCAAGACGATTCACACCGAGACAACTAGTGTTGAAGAAAATCTTCCCACATCAAGATGGAGCCAAGGGGAAATTCTCTCCCAACTGGCAGGGTCCGTACATGGTTCACCGGGTTCTAACAGGAGGAGCCCTCATACTTGCAGAAATGGACGGAAAAGTTTGGCCGAAGCCGATCAATTCAGATGCAGTCAAACGATATTATGTGTAGCCATTTATGATTTCTTTATGATGTAATTTGAACTACACCTGACCTGATTCCCGTTTAAGAGGGGATATGTAGGCAGCCCTATGGGTTCGGTCACAATTCAATAAAACTTTCATTTCCCCGATATTGGAAACTGGGTCAGAATTTTGAGGAGGACCTTCAAAATTCCGAAGTGATTTTCAGCCATTTATCACGTGCAGCCGTCGGAAGCACCAACCTAGTAAACTGGGGCAGAATTTTGAGGAGGACCCTCAAAATTCTGAAGGAGGAGAGGTTACAATGTCTTGAACCGCGTCGCAGTCATCGATTCATCTAAAGAAAACTATTTTTAATTATGTATTTATGTTACATTTTTACTAAATCATGCATGACTACTATCAAAATTGCTTTGTTTAGAGATGCTACCCCAATGAAAACAAGAGCTGAGTAGGACGAGCGAAGTCCACAGGAAGACAAACTAACCTTCCCCCCTTACAAAACTCATGATTTTACTTTGGATGCAGGCGCCCAAGACATATAATCATCAGATACGTTTACACACTCATACTTTTTCAGGAATACAACTCTCAGAATCATCACCTATTCACAATTGCCATCCGTACGTGACATCCCCAGCAGCTACAATACAGCTGTGAGCACGTGATTTTTTCCCTAAGTGAATTACTCTAAAAAATTCAAACAAAATAATTTCTTTCATTATTCTGCAACTTTGTGAATTTTGTGTTATTTTCTGTTAATTGTTTGCATTTATTTATGCATTTTAATTCATATGAAAAATATAAAAAATACATTTGGCATGTGCATTTAGGTTTTAATTTTACATTTTAGGATTAATTAATAGTTAAATTGCGTTTAAAACAAAGTATAAAGAAAATAACAAAAAATAGTCCATTTTTGCATTTTTTAATTGTTAATTGGTGAATTTGTCATGAGTTTACTTTTAAATAGGACTTAGTCAATTTTTAGGAATTAATTAGCTTAATTTTAGAAATATACCAGGTCTTTATTTTTATTTTGCATCTTAATAAATAAGAAAATATAAAATACAAAATAAAATAAAAGAAAGAAAAGGATCTGACTTGGGCTTTAGCCCTTTCAATTCATGGGCCCAAACCAAAAAAACCCTCAAATTATGCTTGTTTATCCCAAACCCACACCCTTACCCGGTCCAGTCCTCCCCATAACCAAACGACGCCGTTTTGGACGTCAATGAATCTTGACCATCCATTGCCCATGATCCAACGACCCTCATCAATCCAATAGGTTCAATAAAATTGTCCAAAAATGATAGAAACCCTAAAATATATACCATCATCCTTGTACATATCGTCCCCCCTGTAACGCCACCGTACCCACCACGTCTCCGCCACTCCTCCGTCGTCCGCCGGCGCCGGCGGCGATACCCCAAATCCACCCAAAATTACACCCCTTATTCCTCTCCTCCTCCTCGCTACGGATCCACAACCCGTTTCCCTCAAACCCTAACCAAACTTGTCGAATCTTCAACCAAAGTTTTTCGGCCAAAACTCAACCTTCTCCGATCACTACCAAATTAACACCATAGGACCAACGTGACCTCCTCTATCAAACCCCCTAAGCCCCGTCACTCGAAATGGCCAGAACTGCTCGAATATTGAAGGAAAATTTTCCGGCCAAAACCCTAATTGTTCCAAACTACTCCAAATTGATACCACACAATCCCCGTGCTACCCTAATCCCCATACACATGGTTATTTCACAAGAATCCAATCGGAACTCGTAAACCCTTGGATCTAGGGTTTTCAAAGCAAAAATTTGAATGATTGGATTTTCATAAAAAAAACAATTTCCAAAAATCGATCAAAAGAAAAAAAAATCAGTGAGTTTTCTGTTTTTATTTTTAATTGATTCTGGCATCATTTTGATTTATTTTTCACTTGTTTTGTTTGTTTCTTGTTCTCAATCTTTATTCTTTGTGTAGTTTAATTCATGACTGATTCCTGATTACCCATGATTTTACTTCATGTTCATTTATTTTGTTTAGTTTTATTCATGGTTTTATTCATTTTTATTCTGTTTTCCTTTTCTTAATAACTAATAATTCTGTTCGTTTTCTCTTGATCGGTTAATAATGTTGATTAGTTAATTGTTTAATTGATAGTCAGTAGGAATGTGAAATAGAAGTAATTTTTAGTTTTGTTTAACATTTGAAAATCCACTCCTATAGTTTTGAAATTGCTTGGTTATAGCTGTACTAGGTTAGTAGTTTCAGGGGTATTCTAGGGCATTTTGGGCATTTAGAAAAAGGGTTAATTTGTTAGATTAGTAATTTAGAATCCAAATAAAGGGTAGTCTAGGTATTTAGGGTCAGAGAATCTTTAGTAACTGTTTTTAGAACTGTAAGGCCCCGTAAAATTTTGTGCTTAAAACCTAGTAGCTCATATTGTCAAAATCTGAATATTGTGTTAGGAATGTGTAGAAAGCTCGCCGCGGTTCGGACCCTCGGTGGTGATCTAAGCTTTAAAAATCAAAAGAATAAATTTTTTCCAGAAAAAAAAATTTGTCATTTCTGCGGTCAAGAATGCGGTCACAGATCAGCTATGCGGACCGCATTCCCACCGCAGAGTGAAGCAGAAAATTTATCTAAGATGATGTCAAAAATGCGGCCCACTCTGCGATCGCAGAATCGAAATGCGGACCGCATTCCTACCGCAGAGTGTAACAGAAGATTTGTCAAAAATTGAAGTCAAAATGCGATCAATTCTGCGGCGCATTATGCAACCGCATAACACGAATGCGGACCACATTCTTGTCGCAGATCGTGTTAGAACATTTGGTTTTTGAGGAGCAATTCTGCGATCCATTATGCGGACCGCATGTTTACTCTGCGATCGCAGATGCGACCGCAGATTTCACCCCGGGCTTCTATTTTCTAATTTTAAAACCCGACCCCCTTTCTAATATAACGCCCTAA
>MU682327.1:0-17444 GCA_026770625.1 Nicotiana glauca
GGCTTGACGCCGGTGTGGTTTATCCAATCTCCGATAGCTCATGGACCTCTCCGGTCCAATGTGTGCCAAAGAAAGTGGGATGACGGTAGTGACCAATGCCAACAACGAGCTTATTCCGACTCGGATGGTTACAGGTTGGAGAGTTTGTATGGATTACAGGAAGCTTAACAAGGTGACAAGAAAAGGTCATTTCCCATTACCATTACTCGACCAAATTCTCGATCGTCTTGCGGGCGGGCTTTCTATTATTTTCTAGATGGTTACTTGGGGTACAATCAAATTCTAATTGCCCCGGAGGACAAAGAAAAGACGACCTTTACATGTCCTTATGGCACGTTCGCTTTCTCGAGAATGCCATTTGGACTATGTAATGCTCCGGCGACCTTCCAACGTTGCATGATGGCTATTTTCACCGACATGGTGGAGGATATCTTGGAGGCCTTCATGGATGATTTCAGCTTGGTTGGGGATTCGTTTAAGGAATGCTTGGTAAATTTGGATAGGGTCTTGGCTCGATGTGAATAAACTAACCTCATTCTCAATTGGGAAAATGCCATTTTATGGTAGAAGAAGGTATAGTGTTGGGTCACAAGATCTCGAAGCAAGGAATTGAAGTTGATAAGGCCAAAATCGAGGTCATTTCGAGGCTTCCTCCCCCTACTTCTGTCAAAGGGGTGAGGAGTTTTCTTGGGCATGCCGGGTTCTACCGGCGGTTTATCAAAGATTTTTCGAAGGTTGTGAATCCACTTTGCAAGTTGCTAGAGAAAGATGCTAAGTTTCTTTTTGATGAAAAATGCATGGAGGCCTTTGAACTTTTAAAGCACAAGTTGACCTCAACTCTTATCATCACCGCACCTAATTGGAGTTTGCACTTTGAACTAATGTATGATGCAAGTGACGTTGCTGTGGGGGCAGTGTTAGGTCAACGAATTAGTAAAATGTTCCATCCCATGTACTATGAAAGCAAGACTATGAATAAATCTCAACGAAATTACACGGTGACGGAGAAGGAATTGTTGGCAATTGTATTTGCCATGGAAAAATTTTGGCCTTATCTTATGGGGGCCAAGGTGATTGTGCACACGGACCATGCCGCCCTTAGGTACTTGATGTCCAAGAAGGATTCCAAGGCGAGATTGATGAGATGGGTACTACTCCTTCAAGAATTCGACTTAGAAATAGTGGACCGGAAGGGAAGTGAAAATCAAGTTGCGGACCATTTGTCCCGGTTGGAGGAAGAAGGGAGGCCAAGTGACAGCCTTGAACTAAATGATGCATTCCCCGATGAGCAACTTCTTTCCGTGTCTAGGTGTGACATTCCATGGTTCGCGGACATTGCTAACTTCATTGTGATCGGAATTGTCCCGTGTGAGCTCTCTTCCAACCAAACGAAGAAACTCAAACGGGATAGTTTGGATTTTTATTGGGATGAGCCGTACTTGTTTAAAATTTGCATGGATGGTGTGATAAGAAGATGTGTCCCGAAAGGTGAACAATTGAGCATATTTGAGGCTTGTCACTCCTTTCCCTATGGTGGCCATCATGGAGGGGTGAGGATGACTTCAAAGGTTTTGAGTTGCGGTTTCTATTGGCTGACTTTATTTAACGATGCTAGTGACTTGGTAAAAAGATGTGATGCATGCCAAAGAGCCGGCAAAATTTCAAAAAGGGATGAGATGCCACTCAATACGATTCTCGAGGTGGATATTTTTTATGTTTGGGGCATCGATTTCATGGGTCCTTTCGTGAGCTCTTGTGGGAACACCTATATTCTCGTGGCGGTGGACTATGTCTCAAAGTAGGTTGAAGACGTGGCTTTACCTAACAAGGAAGCCCGGAGTGTTGTGGCATTTTTGAAAAAGAGTATCTTCACAAGGTTTGGCACCCCTCGTGCTATCATTAGTGATGGGGGGTCCCACTTTTGCAACAAGGCTTTTGACTCATTGCTTGATAAGTATGGAGTAAATCACAAAGTGACCACCCCCTATCATCTTCAAGCTAGTGGTCAAGTAGAAGTCTCCAATCAAGAAATAAAGAGTATTTTGTCCAAGACGGTAAATGCTAATGGGACCGATTGGTCGAAGAAATTGGATGATGCTCTTTGGGCCTATCGGACGGCTTACAAAACCCCAATTGGTATGTCTCCGTATCGGTTGGTGTTTGGTAAAGCTTGTCATCTTCCTGTGGAATTAGAGCACAAGGCTATGTGGGCCTTGAGGAAGTTGAACTTGGAATGGGATGTGGCGGCGAATCTCCGTATTGAGCAACTAAATGA
The DNA here is from genome assembly GCA_026770625.1 of Nicotiana glauca. Taxonomy (NCBI): domain Eukaryota; kingdom Viridiplantae; phylum Streptophyta; class Magnoliopsida; order Solanales; family Solanaceae; genus Nicotiana; species Nicotiana glauca. The sequence goes on from MU682327.1 coordinate 2,276, forward strand.
GCTTGATGAGTTTAGATTTCATTCCTACTCCAGCTCATCCTTATATAAGGACAAGATGAAGTATCTTCACGACAAATATGCTCGGGGAAAGGAATTCAAGGTTGGTAATATGGTTCTTCTTTTCAACTCCCGGTTGAGGTTATTTCCGGGGAAGCTCAAGTAAAAGTGGAGTGGACCATTTGAAGTTGTATGTGTGACTCTTTTTGGTGCTATTGATCTCAAGAACAAGAATGGTGAAATTTTCCGGGTCAATGGGCATCGTGTCAAGCATTATTTGGGGAAGGTTGATGATAGCCACGTGGTGGCACTCATTCATTTAAAGTGATGTGATGGTAACCTGCGTCGTGCCGCGACATTAAATCAGGCGCTTCTTGGGAGGCAACCTATGTATTGTTCTTTCTCTTTGATTTTCTTTGTAGCTTAGGATTTTTGTGCTAATTGTTTGTGAGATGTTACAGTGATTGTGTTGAAGAAGCACAAAACAAAAGGAAAGAAATTGCAGTCTCTGAAGTTTTTCAGTGCATCCGCGGTATATTTTTGCGCGGTCCGCGCTGGCATGGGCCAAGTTTCATAGTCTCTAAAGTTTTCTAGTGCGGCCACGGTGCAATTTTGAGTGGTCCACGCTGGCAAGTCAAAAGTATGGTGCTCTCTGAAGTTGTCCACGCGGCCGCGATCATGTTTGTGCGGTCCGCGTGGGCTGCTTAGTGCAAGGCTGTAATGATCAAACCCAGCGCGGCCCGCGGTCACTTTTGCGCGGCCGCGCTGGTAGGTGAGTATGGGCCCCACTGTGTGTCTATAAAAAGAGACCAAGGGTCTCATTTTACCCTTTTCGCACTTTGACACCCTAGAACCCTAATTTTATTGTTCATCATTTTTGGAGCCCGTTCTTCTTGCTTTATTGGATTAATTGCACTCATTCTTCATCAATCTGGTATCATCTCATGCACTCATGATTAATTAATTTCTTAGTTTTCATCTCAATTGTTGCCCAGTAGTGTAACTTCTCTTTTTCTTCTCATTTTTCTTTGAATTACTAGTTTAGGTTAGATTCCTTGCTCGTTTTTGTGTGCTGAACATGCTCAAGGATTGGGTAACTGAGTAGGGACAAGTAGGAGTTACAATTTGAACAAAAACTAATGTAAAGATGAAACCCTAACTTAGTCCCTAACCCTAGCTCAGCGCGGACCGCGGTAGCTGTCACACCTCCTTTTTTACACACCTACCCCGAAGGATAATGTATAAAGGAGTTTTTCCATTTTAAGTGACACTATTCGAAATGGGATCATTTATTCAATTAGAGTTGCCACTTGGGATAGGTTTGGCTTTTGGTGTCCCAAGTCATCGGTTTATCTTGAATCCCAAATCGAGGAAATTTCGACTTCCCGAATGGAGTCTGCGAACCAGAAATTCAGAATAAGGAATTCTGTTGACCCGAGGGAAGGTGTTAGGCACCCCCAGACACCGTGGTTCTAGCACGGTCGCTTAAACTATTATAATTGGCTAAAAATCTGATTTTAATACATGTCATCCTATAGTGCAATTTTAAAATTATTTACCGCTTTTAATTAATTGTTAGGAAATTGAACGTCGTTTAAAATATGTTTTTGGATCATGTATAGACCCGGATCCTCGACACATTTTATTCGACATTTTGGGATTTGGATTTGGGTCACATGAAATGCACATCCGAATTTAGGAAGGTAAAATTATTAAAGGACACGCCTAAAGTGATTAACGTATTATTAACTTCGCGGGAGGCCATGAAGATTCGCTAAATGGCATGTCCCAAGTTCTAAATATTTTAATGAAGTAATGAAAGAGGGCCACGCAATTTTATGATTTTATTTGGCGCGGCACGCCTCAAATTATTTTAAAGATATCCTAAAATGAACTATTATTTTTCTATTAATGATTGTCTCTAAAGGCCTATGAATTAATTAGCATTATTAATTATTATTATTAAAAGCATACAAGGAATTTTGGCCTCAAGCTCAAGTCCACACTTGAACAAGAGGAAAAATCTCTTAATTCAAAATGTGCTACTTAACTTGGAAGGCCCAAAATTATATAGCCAAATTAAACTTCCAGTTCTTAAAAGAAAGCAAACTCTCAGCATGTTGGGTTTTAAGACCAGCCCAAGAGTGAGAATTGTGGCCTGGTTCTCTTTTTTGTTTTATAAGGATTCAAACGGTCAGGGGCCTTTGCACAGGCCCAAGTGGAAGATGAAATGGAGTCAAAGGATTGAATCGAGACCCCCATAGTCTCACTATTTTTATAACTCGGCCTACTATTAAAGTAACTGGGCCTAGTATGAGGCTGTCAGTGTACGAATGTCAACTGTGAAGCTGACAGACTATTATTTGGGCTTTGCATCTGAAACCAGCGTGAAAAGGGGCAGAATCCAGTTATGGGTTGGGCACATTTGTGATGACCCAAAGGGTCATCACGTGTTTTCTTATCCATTCCGAGCTTCCGAGGCCTTGAAAACCTTATTTACAGTCGCCGCGATTTGCGTGAGTTGTCCGTGCGGTTGTAATATAAATATGGCCACGAGATGCCATAAAAATATGAAAGTGGGTTGAGGCCTATATTATTGTGAATATGAAATGAGGCATCACAAGGTGACCTGTACTCGAAAGAATTATATTCGAAAGATACTTATTTGAAAGATATTTATTTGAAAGAAATATATCCGAAATATATATTTATTGAAAATCATATTATCTCAGAAATTATTACTTGAAGAATTTAAAGGCGAAATACTTATATTTGAAGGACTTCATTAATTGATTGTTCTTGTATTTTTTATTTGTTGAGAAACAATTATGTCGTCTTTGTTCCCTGCCATTGATATCACTGGTTGATCATTGTTGCCATCACTGTTATCTGCTTCCTATTATTTTGTACGCTATCTTGCACAGGTTTATTTGGTAGTCTGGTCCTAGCCTCGTCACTAGTTCGCCAAGGTTAGGCTAGGCACTTACCAGCACATGGGGTCGGTTGTGCTGATACTACACTTCTGTACATTTTTTTGTGTACAGATCCAGGTACTTGATCGTTAGTAGCTATTCGTTACGGTGGAGACTCAAGGTAAACTTGTTGCTATGATCGCAGGCTTGAGTTGTCCGTGCGGTTGTAATATAAATATGGCCACGAGATGCTGTAAAAATATGAAAGTGGGATGATGCCTATATTATTGTGATTATGAAATGAGGTGTCACAAGGTGACCTGTACTCGAAAGAATTATATTCGAAAGATACTTATTTGAAAGATATTTATTTGAAGGAAATATATTCGAAATATATATTCATTGAAAAGCATATTATCTCAGAGATTATTACTTGAAGAATTTAAAGGCGAAAGACATATATTTGAAGGACTTCATTAGTTGATTGTACTTGTATTTATTATTTGTTGAGAAACAATTATGTTGTCTTTGTTCCCTGCCATTGATATCACTGGTTGATCATTGTTGCCATCACTGTTATCTACTTCCTATTATTTTGTACGCTATCTTGCACAGGTTTATTTGGTATTCTGGTCCTAGCCTCGTCACTACTTCGCCGAGGTTAGGCTAGGCACTTACCAGCACATGGGGTCGGTTGTGCTGATACTACACTTTTGTATATTTTTTTGTGTACCGACCCAGGTATTTGATCGTTAGTAGCTATTTGTTGCGGTGGAGACTCAAGGTAAACCTGTTGCTATGATCGCAGGCTTGAGTTGTCCGTGCGGTTGTAATATAAATATGGCCACGAGATGCCGTAAAAATATGAAAGTGGGCAGAGGCCTATATTATTGTGATTATGAAATGAGGCGTCACAAGATGACCTGTACTCAAAAGAATTATATTCGAAAGATACTTATTTGAAAGATATTTGTTTGAAGGAAATATATTGGAAATATATATTCATTGAAAAGAATATTATCTCAGAGATTATTACTTGAAGAATTTAAAGGCGAAAGACTTATATTTGAAGGACTTCATTAATTGATTGTACTTGTATTTATTATTTGTTGAGAAACAATTATGTTGTCTTTGTTCCCTGCCATTGATATCACTGGTTGATCACTGTTGCCATCACTGTTATCTGCTTCCTATTATTTTGTATGCTATCTTGCGCAGGTTTATTTGGTAGTATGGTCCTAGCCTCGTCACTACTTCGCCGAGGTTAGGCTAGGCACTTACCAGCACATGGGGTCGGTTGTGCTGATACTACACTTCTGTACATTTTTTTGTGTACAGACCCACGTATTTGATCGTTAGTAGCTATTCGTTATGGTGGCGACTCAAGGTAAACCTGTTGCTGTGATCGCGGGCTTGAGTTGTCCGTGCGGTTGTAATATAAATATGGCCACGAGATGCCGTAAAAATATGAAAGTGGGCTGAGGCCTATATTATTGTGATTATGAAATGAGGCGTCACAAGGTGACCTGTACTCGAAAGAATTATATTGGAAAGATACTTATTTGAAAGATATCTATTTGAAGGAAATATAATCGAAATATATATTCATTGAAAAGAATATTATCTCAGAGATTATTACTTGAAGAATTTAAAGGCGAAAGACTTATATTTGAAGGACTTCATTAATTGATTGTACTTGTATTTATTATTTGTTGAGAAACAATTATGTTGTCTTTGTTCCCTGCCATTGATATCACTGGTTGATCATTGTTGCCATCACTGTTATATGCTTCCTATTATTTTGTACGCTATCTTGCGCAGGTTTATTTGGTAGTCTGGTCCTAGCCTCGTCACTACTTCGCCGAGGTTAGGCTAGGCACTTACCAGCACATAGGGTCGGTTGTGCTGATACTACACTTCTATACATTTTTTTGTGTACAGACCCAGGTATTTGATCGTTAGTAGCTATTCGTTGCGGTGTAGACTCAAGGTAAACCTGTTGCTGTGATCGCAGGCTTCAGAGTCACCTTCTTATTTTATATTCTCACTACTGTACTTATTTCCTTACGGTTGTGTTTAGAAATGGTAGCGAAAAACTCTATAGAGCTTATGACTTGTACTACCGGGTTTTGGGAAGATGTTCATTGTATAAGAATTTTATTTCAGAAGAATTTTAGATGTTATTATTCATGGTTGTTATTCCGCAATTATTAGGCTTACCTAGTCCTTAAGACTAGGTGCCATCACGAAACCCAACGGAGGGAAAGTAGGGTCGTGACAAGTTGATATCAGAGCTCTAGGTTCATAGGTGCTAAAGGTCATAAGCGAGTTTAGTAGTGTCTTGTGGATCGGTACGGAGACGTCTGTACTTATCTTCGAGAGGCTACAGAACTAGTAGGAAAAAAATTTCCACTTCATTCATTCTTTATCGTGCGACATTTATTCGGCTTGAAACATATATCTTATGTTCTTTTGCATCCACTCATGTATGGAATTGTGTACTGCGCCAATGGTTTGTGATACCGTACAAGGTTTATAAGAGAGACATGGCTGCTTAACCATTATTACTATGTGTTGTTCAGAATCGAAGATATGGAAGCGCAAAGAGATCTTTCAGTTGTTCGCATGAGGGTGCATCAGATTTTGATACCTGATTGATAAGTACAATCTTAAGAAGGTTTAATTGGTTGCCTAATCATCACAATGTAGATCTAAAAAAAATAAAAAATAATTGGTCGTATTAGAGACTATGTGTTTCGTATGAGGTTTCTATTTGGCGAATATTATTTACTAGCAAGCCGAGACATTGGAGGAAGTGAGTTTAACAGTCATGAGGATGACAAGTGCCAAGCAAATGGATTGAGGTGTCTTATGACTGGAATCGTACGAGTGGTGAAGGTTAGTATTGTGGATCGTCGGGAATGTGTCCTATGATTTCGCACCAAGTGAGGGGAGTCCACTATCAATGATCAAATTGCGGGGTCATGTGTTACACCAATTTTGGCCTAACATGTATTTATATGGTATTGAAAGGTTTTCCAAAACTTGTATATGATCAAGAGCTGATATTTGAATGGGATGATGATGAAACTTGAATATTCACGCGTCCTTAATAATTCTACATTTCAGTATCAGTGGGGTCATGGAAACATATTCAGTATACTCGTAGTTCTTAAGTTAATCACAACACTCACGTGGGGCAGTCATCTTTTAATGTACCAATGGCATGGAATTTCCTGTAATGGTTATTTAAGTTATCCGGTACAGACTCAGTATGAGCAGTCGAACTGCGGATGGGTTGTTATGAAAATGGTGATACTAGGAACATCCTGAGAAATTATCCTAGACTTGGGAGAGACATATTTCGTCAAAGCACTCAGGCTACGTGCCCCATTGCAGTTACTACTCCACTTACATGACCAACCATAGGTAGGGGTCAGTATGTTATAGGTGGAGGGGAGACTCCTAGAGGTGGAGACCCAGTCCGTTGATATATTTTCTATGGTATGGCTGAGGTTGCTACACCAGACAGTATCGTTATAAGTACGGTATCGAATTAGTATAAAGTCAAAATTTCCTTAACTTGATTCGATTTTGAGTATCGAGGAAAGTTCTCCTATTGTGCTCCGCTTATGAGTGAGCTTCATAATTCTTAAATCTAGATATGTGAATATTTCTGTTGGGAGATTATATGGAGATAGCCATATCTATCATTATGTGTTGGTCACTAAAAATAGTTGTGAGGCTAAAAGTGACTTTTGTTAATCAATTCGATGAGTTTGATGTAATTTCTAAATAATTAATTTTAGTTGTAAATTATATACCCTACCGGTATGAGGGATCATTTTATATTGTGATTTTGTTTAACCAAAATTTTCTGAAGGAAGGAAGAAAGGAAATGAAAAATTTTAGTTGGCACAATGTGCAAAATACTTGTGATTTAGAGTTGAGGATGAGATCCTCACATTTTTATATGACATGAAATATTTAAATCGAGCTACAAGCTGAGGTGGATGTTATATAAGGACGAGGTCCTGGTGGTGAAAATTTATGTGTTTAAATTCCCCTTTTGTGAAATTAAAAAAAAAATTGTATTATAGTACTTATAGGGAGTCATGCCTATGAGGCTTATTTGAAAATTCTTGTACGAATATTTTTGTGCATAATTTTCCAAATTGTATTGTAAATATTGAGTTTTAGCCTACAAGGTATGTGCCCAGGTGGCATTAAATTGTGAATCGTTAATTTGGGTAAGTAATTATGAGGTCTTCATGCTACTTTGTTAGTAAAGTGAAAGCTTGAAACAAGAATTTATTAACATGAAGTTAATTGGCAATTTTTTTTAATCTATTACGTACCACTATTAAGACCAGAGATGTGGTTATGGTTATACATATTATGCGTTTTATGTCAAGATATCATTGTGATAATGTCGTGCTTGTAATTCGGAGATTAGTGTTATTGATATATACTTTGTGGTGCTTTGTTGGGTTGTGGACATGTTGTTAGGAGTTGTTTTGGTGTTACTCTGACAGGTGGACAGGCCCAATTACAGGGGAGACTCTGCCGAAATTTCTGAAAAATTTGGGAGTTAGAAAAATTTGGGATATTGAGATGTGCAAAGAAAGAGATAAGTTACATTATGTTTTTAAGGAAATGCTCTATTTCTCATTTGAGGACAAATGACCCGAAGTCGGGGAGAATGTAATACCCCATATTTGATGGGTGCATAGGCACAAGTTGCTATAGCTCGTCGGGACTAATATCGTGTGTTGACGTGGACCTTTTTGGAAATGATTGGAGTGTAAGAAATTTGGTCTTCAAGTTTACAAATATGGATAAAGGAAATAATCTCAATTGAAATGGTGTTGTCAGACTTATGTCGAATACGGTAATGTGGGTCAAACGCGAATATTTGTGTAAAAGTAAAATCATCAATTTGGAACCTCAAAAAAATTCTTAGTACGTTCTAGGACGAACGTTTGTCTTAGAGGTGGAGAATGTGACGACCCAAAGGGTCATCACCTATTTTCTTATCCATTCTGAGCTTCCGAGGCCTTGAAAATCTCATTTATAGTCACCGCAATTTGCGTGCGCAGTTCGGGCACGTAGCCGGAAGATCAAATATGAAATTCTTTGAAAATTTGCTAAGTTTTGATATTAAAATGAATAAATTTGACTTCGGTCAATATTTTGGGTAAACGGACCCGGACCTATAATTTGACGGACCCGGGAGGTCCGTAGGAAAATATGGGACTTGGGCGTATGCCGGGAATCGAATTCCGAGGTCCCAGGCCCGAGAAATGAATTTTTGAGTAACATTATTTTTTGAAAATATTTAAGGAAAATGAAAATGAAATTTGATTAGAAAGTGATGGTATCGGACCCGTATTTTGGTTCCGGCTCTCGGTACAGGTCTTATATATGGTTTAAGCACTTTCTGTAAAGTTTGGTTGAAAACGGACGTCGTTTGACGCGTTTCGGACTCAAAATGGAAAATTTGATGTTTTATGAAATTTGAAAGAATTCTTGGATTTTAAAGCTTAATTCGTGGTGTATGACGTTATTTTGGCGATTTGATCGCACGGTTAAGTTTGTAGGATGTTGTTGAGTTAGTGTATGTGTTTGGTTAGGAGCCCCGAGGGCTTGGTAGTGTTTCGGAGTGATTTCAGACTTAGGAAAATTTTCAAAAAATTGCAGAAATAGTACCCCGTGAATAGTACCCCCGTGAACAGTACCCCGTGAACAGTACCCCGTGAACAGTACCCCGTGAACAGTGCCGTTAACAGTGACGTGAACAGTGCCGTACGAAATATTAAGTTCTGACATTTTCCATTTTTTCCAAATGGGAGCTCGGGGAGAGGCGATTTTCGGGAGATTTTCAGAGAAAAAAATGGGGTAAGTGTTTTAACTTAATTTTGGTTAGCTTACCCGAATCTATTACTAGTTTTGGCATTTAATTGGTGATTTTAGTTGGAAAAATCTTGAAAACCCTCTTGGTTTAATTTGAAGATTTGAGGGTCGAGTTGATGTCGGATTTTAGTAAAATTGGTATGGTTGGACTCGTGGTTGGATGAGGTTTCATATTCTGTAATTTTTGTCAAGTTCCGAGACGTGGGACCCACGGGCGAATTTTTAGTGCAATTTAGAATTTTAAATGGAAAATGTAGAATTTCATATGGAATTAATTCCTATAATTTTTATTGACTGAATCGAATTGTTTATGACTAGATTTGAGAATTTTGGGCACGAATTCGCGAGGCAAAGGCTTGTTGGAATTTTGAATTGATTGAAAAGCGAGGTAAGTGTTTGGTCTAACCTTAGCTTGAGGGATTAGGAGTTGTGTCTTATTTGTTACATGTTAATTGTGGAGTACGACGTATAGGCATGGTGACGAGTATCTATACGTTGGTGTCAAGCATGCCCGTGAGTCTTGTATTATAATTGTTATGACTCCGTTGTGGTTTATTGCACTTCATATGTTATTATTGTTTTGATATTATTGTTCCCTTGCCGAGATATTATTGAAATATTATTGTTCACTTGTCGGAATATTATTGAAATATTACTGTTCCCTTACTGGGATGTTAATGTTTTGATTGTTGTACTATTGTTCTCTTGCCGGGATTTTTTTGTTTTGATGTTATTTTCCCTTGCCGGGATTTGATTGTTGTACTATTGTTCCCTTACCGGGATGTTATTGTTTTGATGTTGTTTCCCTTTTCGAGATTTGATTGTTGTACTATTGTTCACTTGTCGGGATGTTATTGTTTTGATGTTGTTTCCCTTGCCGGGATTTGATTGTTGTACTATTGTTTCCCTTGCCAGGATTTTATTATGATTTCATTTATTTCCTTGCCCTTATTTCTTGTGATTGTTGTTTGGGTGAGGAAGAGTATTAAAGCACGAAGGGTGATGCCGTGTATGATTTTGTGAGAAAGATTGTAAAGCACGAAGGGTGATGCCGTGCCGCACGACATACAATTCCGTACCGATTATATTGATTTCATGGTAAGGATGAGAGTAAAAGCACGAAGGGTGATACCGTGCAGTTTATATTCATTCTTATGGTGAGGACGAGAGTGAAAGAACGAAGGGTGATGCCGTGCACTTGTCCTTAATTTTCCTGATTCTAATTGAGTTATGTTGTCCTTTACGTTCACTTTATGTTTGCTATGTTACTTGTTATTAACAATTCTAGTGTATTAATTGTTTAGATCCCTTTACTGGTGTGATCCTTTGTGTTGGAATCCATAGTGTTTACAATACTTCGCCTTATTATTTTTATATGTTCAATATTTCAAATTTCAACAATTGTTACATTTTTAACTCAATTGATTTCTCAGCTAAATTTTCCTTAAATCGTTTGAGGTTGTACTTTACTTAGAAAGGAATTTCTTCTATGTTTTGATTTATTGATATCTCATATTAAAGGTAATAATTCATTCGATATTGTACTTTAATTGAAAAGGGTATTTTCTTTATCAAATGATTTCTAAATATAACTTCATCTTTTCTAGTTGATTTCCTAAATGGGTTGAAAGTTGTACTCTACTTTATATTAAGTAAATGAGACTCTTTGAGCATTCTTAATTGTATTGGGTTATGGACCCTATGAATTGAGTAACATGAGAATGTTGTTGCGAAATGTGAGACAGAAACATGTGGGCACAAGGTGCCGGAAAAAATATGATAATTTTATTAATGACAGATTATGATATAGGCACGAGGTGCTGGGAAAAATATTATGGTTTCCTTTAATGGTGCGTGAGTTGTCCGTGCGGTTGTAATATAAATATGGCCACGAGATGCCGTAAAAATATGAAAGTGGGTTGAGGCCTATATTATTGTGATTATGAAATGAGGCGTCACAAGGTGACCTGTTCTCGAAAGAATTATATTTGAAAGATACTTATTTGAAAGATATTTATTTGAAGGAAATATATTCAAAATATATATTCATTGAAAAGAATATTATCTCAGAGATTATTATTTGAAGAATTTAAAGGCGAAAGACTTATATTTGAAGGACTTCATTAATTGATTATACTTATATTTATTATTTGTTGAGAAACACTTATGTTGTCTTTGTTCCCCGCCATTGATATCACTGGTTGATCATTGTTGCCATCACTGTTATCTTCTTCCTATTATTTTGTACACTATATTGTACAGGTTTATTTGGTAGTCTGGTCCTAGCCTCGTCACTACTTCGCCGACGTTAGGCTAGGCACTTACCAGCACATGGTGTCGGTTGTGCTGATACTACACTTCTGTACATTCTTTTGTGTACAGACCCAGGTATTTGATTGTTAGTAGCTATTCATTGCGGTGGAGACTCAAGGCAAACCTGTTATTGTGATCGCAAGCTTCGGAGTCACCTTCTTATTTTATATTCTCACTACTGTACTTATTTCCTTACGGTTGTGTTTAGAAATGGTAGCGAAAAACTCTATAGAGCTTATGACTTGTACTACCGGGTTTTGGGAAGATATTCATTGTATAAGAATTTTATTTCAGAAGAATTTTAGATGTTATTATTCATGGTTGTTATTCTGCAATTATTAGGCTTACCTAGTCCTTAAGACTAGGTGCCGTCACGAAACCCAACGGAGGGAAAGTAGGGTCGTGACAACATTTTAGCAAAATTGAGAGGAGGCTACAGGCTTTATCTAAAGTCATATAAATCCTGTGATACAAGTTAAACTAAGCAGACCAAATCCGGTTCAACAAGCATTTAAATTTAGATCTGCTTTAGCTAAGCACATATACTAATTATTTGACCAAGGCATAAAAAATATTAAATACAAGTAATGAACGATTTAAACTCAGATTCAATTTACAAATCAATGTCAAGGTTTAATTTCAGATTTATTGGTGACACGACTCAAAATTTGAAAGATGAATTGATGATGGACGTTTGAGATAAAACTTCACATACAAGTATACAATGGAATATGAGTCATGTAAATTTCATAGGCTAATGGGCTATAACATTAGGATCATAGGCTAACAGTCATGTAATATGAGATAAAAATTACATTCCTAGGCTTAAACAACTTAGAATTTCCAGCTCATTCAAGTGAGTTCTAACATTAGGGTCATAGGTAAAAACCATGGCTAACTCCTGATTTCGAATTAACACACTAATTTTGAATCAACACAGTGCTTTTGACTTTCTGATTTCACACTAACACACAGTAACATAGACATCAAACTCAAGCTAATTTGAATCTAACACTTCTAAATGCAATGCTCATATGATCAGGAGAAGGGAGATAAAATCAGTTTAAAAAGTCTTATACAGTCCCAAACAGTCCAGTTTTCAATTACAAGTGAAGATCTACTGAAATTCTGAAACTCTTAGAAATACAACAAGGAAATCAGGCAGCATTTTCATTTTTATTTCCAAACTTGAGAGCTACATGGTGTGTACCTGGAGTTGAGGCAAAATAAAAAGAAGAAGTCTGGAGCAATAACCAATAGTAATAAGCAACAATCAGCAGCAACTTTGAGCTAATTTCGACCCAGAAATGGTGTCCAACAGACCAGTAGTTAATTTCAAACTGAATAACACCAGTGAATACCCATAACAAGTTCGAATGAACTCAAATGAACCCAGAAATGACCCTAGGAAACTTCTGAAAACCACAATTACTGAAACACTTGAAAATTAAAACAATTTTTAACCCTTAGATAAGCTGGAAATATAACTTGGAACTCAGAAGTTCAGGATCACCTTAAGAGAGCTTAATGGAATAGTGAGATTTCTAGATCTCTGGACCTTTAAGAATTTTTGTGTGAATTTTCAGATTTCAAAACTTGTGAAACAAGGCAATGGGCATGCCTTTTTATAGGCAAAACTTAGGGCAACCTTCAGATTTCTATTTTACCCCTAAGTCCCTCTTTTATTTTTCAGTTTTTTGCTAGTTAGTCCCTTATTTATTGGCTTGTTGCCCAAGTTAGACCATTAAATCCCTGAAATTCTAATTGGAACCCCATCTAGAAAGTTCTAGGGGTTTCCAATTTCAGTTACTGCATTATTCTTTATTTTGAAATACCTATATTACCCTTAATTTGGACTCTGAATTACTAACCTAGAACCAACCCCTTTTACCCTTATGTTAACCAAAAACCAGCCCCTTCTATCTTGGTCAGAATTGACTATGGTTAATCAATCAAAAACCCTAACACCTTAGCAGTAATCAAGCAATACTTCTTTTAAATCAAAAACTTCGAAAATTAAACTAAACCTAATTTTAATCCTAAGTCAGTATCTAATGGTTCAAATTAGCAAACTACAAGCCATCATTCATCAAACAAGTAATCATGGAGACAAACAGAGTCAATCACATATTGAATCACTGAGTCCTGAATCAGAACTCGAATAAGAAACAAAAAAGACAAAAGGACAGAAACTAAGATTAACAAAAGAAATCTAAGAAAACTACAAAGTAAATACCAAGAACAAATAGGAAAAGTAATAAAAAGAAAAAAGAAAAATGAAAGAGGGAAGAATTACCGGCATTGGGACTTCGCCTGAGCAAAAATTAGATTGAAAGCTCTTGACCAAACGAGTGTTTAATCGTGTGTTTTTCATGAGAAAACACACGGCTAAACACTGTAATGGTCAAGCCATCAGAGAACCCCCAATTCATGAGACTAGGGTTTTGAGGCCAAACTTTGATTTAAGATTCGAATCCTTGGGGAGATATTTCAAGGCTACTGATGGTGGATACGTAAAGGGAAGGGTAAGGAGACTCTAGGGTGTTAATTTGGTAAAGTTTGGAGGCGGCGCCGCCATGCACGGTGGCGACGACATTTAGGGTTTTGAATATTCGAGGAATTTGAGGGGGATTCAGGGAAACTAAGCCCGGATCTAGAAAGGGGAGGTTGGAGAAGGGGCTATGGTGTAATTTTGGGAGTGATTGGTTAATCGCCGGCGGCGGCGGACGGCGGAGGACGACGGAGGGATGGTGGTAGATGGTGGTGGATGGTGGTTGTGAGAGAGACAAAGGTAGGGGGGTTCTTGGTGGGGTGGTGACGTTTGAACAATTAAATACTAAGCCATAGGGGCTTCTCAACCGTTAGATTAATAAACCTAGACGGTTGAGATTAAATCTCTGCTAAACGACATTGTTTTAGGCTTAGTGGGGCTGGACCGGGTGAGAGCTTGGGTTTGGGCTAGTTTAAAACGGGTTTTGGGGGTTTTGACTTGGGCTAGGGTCGAAATTGGCCCAAAAATCAAGACCCCAATTTCCTTAGTTTTTTTTTTATTTCCTTTCTTTTCTATTATTATTATTACTTTTTTTCCAGATTTTATTGACAATAAAAATAAAACTTGATTTGAATCTAAAACTAAACTAATTATTTTTTCTTAAATGAACTGAATCCCAAAAAAGAAAACTAAATAAAAATGTGAAATGACTATTTTTGTTATTTTCTCTTGTTTTAACTAATAAAACTAAAATATAAAATTGAATCCTAAATGCAAAGGTACTATATTTTTTTTTTGTATATATATATTTTTTTATGAATTAATACCAACTAAAGGTGCACGCAAAAATGCAAACAAACACAAAAATACGCGATTAAATCCTAAAAATTAAATAATAAAAGAAAATTCCTAATTTTAAGGATTCTATAGGAATATTTCAAGCGAGGCAAAAATCACATGCTCATAGCTGCCCCTCTTTGCTCGGAGACACGAAGGGTTTTCGAGCAAATATAAATGAGCAATCATGAGAGATTTTTGCCTGCTTGGCGCTCTAAGAGAAGCATTTTTGAAAACCGTCAGACCAAACCCTGCTTCAAAGGTTGCCTACATATCCTTGGCCATAGGAAAATCAGGTCAGTGTAGTTCTGGAAGTTTTGGTAGCTGGGACTACTGATCGGAGCGGACTCAATCCTAAGAAAGAGTGGGCGCTAATTACTTTTACCCAATAGTGGTATCGGGGTCAATATCCACAGGGAGCTAGATTTGGGAGTCGAGTATTTGTGAAGTCTAGAAATGCGTTTTGGCTTCTAATTTTTGCTTCTATCATTTTTGGTTTGTTTTTATATTTATCAACTACACTTTTAATAACTACTAGATTGAACTAAATTATGCTAAGATAATGATTCTAGATTGTATGCAATATAGAGAAAAGCACTAGGGCCGTAGCACTCACCTAGGCGACTAATTAACGGGTATAGAATTCTAATACAAGGATGATAATTAAGGGGAATATGGATAACCGTTGCACTTTAGCACTCACTCT
>MDKF010104299.1:0-46396 GCA_026770625.1 Nicotiana glauca
TTGAACCTCTCTAGCCTGCGCTGCTCGTCCTCTGAGACAGCTGACCCATCCCCGGGATGTACTGGTGCTGCAGGCAGTACAGGAATAACCTCTGAAACCTGTTCCATCGGCACTCTCTGCTCAGGATTGCGGGCTGCGGGAGTCTGGGTCCCTCCCCCAGCCTGAGATGTGGCTGCAGCGAGGGGAAGCAGCCCCGCCTGAGCTAAGGTAGTGTACATGCTCATGAACTGAGCCAGGGTCTCCTAGAGCGTTGGAGTAGTAGTGGCTGTAGTAGGGGTATCAGGTGCCTGTGCTCCAACTAGATCTGCTGGTGGTGCCTCAGCAGCAGCGCGCGCGGGTGCTGTGGCTACCCCGGCCCCGGCCTCTGACGGTGACAGCAGGGGGCGCGGGGGCCTGGTCCTCGCGTGTAGCACGTGTCCTCACCATCTGTGAGAGAATAGAAGATATAAGTTTAGAATTGGTGTCAAAACATCGCACGACAAGGAATTCAAAAGAAATGAAGGTTTTTCCTAAACAGTTACATAGCCCCTCGTAGATAAATACGGACGTCTCCGTACCGACCAGCGAGACTCGAATAAATCGGCCTGTGTCCCATGACTCCTATGAACCTAGAGCTCTGATACCAACTTGTCACGACCCTAGTTCACCATTCGTAAACCTGTCATGACGGCACCTAGTCTTCGCGACTAGGTAAGCCTAACACATTGCGAAATTTTAACAACCTTTACGAAAGCAATAAAACTAATACTGAATAATATAAGAAAAATGTAATAACTGTTGCCTGGCACATACACTTCAACTCAAAACACTGAAACGACCTCCAAGACCCGGAAACTCATAGGCAAACACAGGCTAAAAGACATAAACTATGGCTCTAACATCCAAAAATGTCTATACAACCGAACAAATGAAATGAAACTACTATCTATGAGGAGGAATAGAAGGAGACTCCTCGGATCTGCGGACGCGGAAGATGCATGCCTCAAGTCTCCCAACGCAGCTCTGAAATCACCGATAATGTGCTCGATCAGAAGTACCTGGATCTGCACAACAAAAGTGTGCAGAAGAGTAGCATGAGTACACCACAGCGGTACTCAGTAAGTGCCAAGCCTAACCTCGATAGAGTAGTGACGAGGAAGGTCAGGGCCCCACCAAGAATAATATAATAACAGTATCGATCAGTGTAAAGCAGTAAATAATCTAAAGTGACAGCAAAAACATGATAGAAGCTACAAGTCATTAGCAATTAAACTAACAAGGAAAAATAACATAGCAAGTGTTCCTCAACTGTCCGTGGATCTCTCGGGAATTGAACCCGCAGTCCACTCATCTCAGTAACAAGGATCTCCGAGAATTGAACCCGCAGTCCACTCATCTCAATAACAAGGATCCCCGGGAATTGAACCCGCAGTCCACTCATATCAGTAACAAGGATCTCCTGGAATTGAACCCGCAGCCCCAATGTAAAAAAAAACACAACCAAAAACAGGGAAAAATACTAAGAGAATGGAATACACAACTACAAATAACAGTTAAGTTCTAACCCAACATGTTCCACGTAATTTCAATTAAGGCAATTAAGGAATTAGACAGTTAATTCTATCTAGTCATACACCTCTATCTAACACAGGATAAATCTTGCATTTAAATCAGTTAAATAACAGAGAAAACACAGTTTGAGCAATTCAAGTAAAACGGATTTTCAATAATTTGCACAAGTACACGCTCGTCACCTCATGTACAAGGCATTTAAATCAACACATAGGATATCCTAGGGGAAGAGGTCCCCCACACAAGGTTAGACAAGCCACTTACCTCGAACTAGTACGAAACCGCTAAGAAACAATGCCCTTGCCACGAGTATCCGACTCCGAGTGGCCCAAATCTATTCAAACCAATTACATATCGTAAATAACATCGCAAGTAGATAATTATAATGTAAAAATTAAAGCTAAGGCGCAAAATAGGTAAAATGACCAAAATGCCCCTCCAGCCAACGTCTCGGAATTGAAATATTTTTACATTTTCAGAACCCTCGTACTCTCACGAGTCTAACCATATAAAAGTTTTCCAAATCGGAGGTCAAATGCCCACTCAAATCCTCACAATTAGGTCTAAGAACTTTACCCCAATTTTCATTTAAAAATCCGAAATTAAAATTGAATTTGAGGTTAGATTAGTGGGTATTAATCATAAGGGAGTAAGGAATCGTTACCCAATCGTTTCCTCTGAAAATCCCTCGAAAAATCTCCCAAAACTGAGCTCTCTAGCTATTGTTTTTGATAAAAATGGAAGAACCCTCGTTCTGAAAATGTTAAGTACTGCCCAGGCAATTCCGCTTCTGCGGACAAGGGACCGCTTTTGCGGTCCTGCTTCTGCGATAAAATGACCGCTTCTGCGGTCTATGAGGGGAAGTCTCAAAATCACTTCTACGATCAACAAGCCGCTTCTGCGGCTCCGCTTATGAAGAAAATATTCCGCTTCTGCAGAAATTGGAGGGAAGCCCAGCTTCCGCTTATGCGGCTTAAAGTCGCTTATGCGGATAACAGACCGCTTCTACGGTCTCAGAGGAGGAGGAGCTTTATCGCTTCTACAGCACAAAGGCTCTTCTACGGAACTTCTTCTACGGTTCCCAATCCGCAGAACCGAAAACAACAGAAGCCTGCTGCAAATTTTCCTTCTAACTTCCAAAAATTAACCCGTTAAGCATCCGAAATCACCTCGGGACCCCCGGGATCCAAACCAAAAACACCAATACCACCTAATACCATATTCAAACTTGTACCAATCCTTAAACCACCCAAAATAACGCCGAAAACCCGATTTAAGCCAAGATTCAAGCCTAGGAACTTCAAATTCTAACCAAACACACTTTAGATCAAAAACCTATCCAAATCTCGTCCGAATGAATTGAAATTTTGCGCACACATCCCAAATGACATGACGGAGCTACAGCAACTTCCGGAATCCCAAACCGACCCTCGGAT
This sequence comes from Nicotiana glauca, assembly GCA_026770625.1. NCBI lineage: Eukaryota > Viridiplantae > Streptophyta > Magnoliopsida > Solanales > Solanaceae > Nicotiana > Nicotiana glauca. The sequence continues at coordinate 2,988 of MDKF010104299.1, forward strand.
CAAAAATTCACTATCGGACCGAAACTTCAAAAATTTCAAACTTCGGCATTTCAAGACTAAATGAGCTACAGACCTCCAAATTACATTCCGAACACGCTCCCAACCCCGAAATCACCTAACGGAGCTAACGGAACCATCGTATTTCCATTCTGATGTCGTCTTCACACTGTTCCGAATACGGACCATTTTTCAACTCTTAAGCTCTCATTTAGGGACTAAGTGTCTCAAAACACTCCGAATCCTAGAACCGAACGTCCCGGCAAACCAAAATAGCAAAAATAAACTTAGGGAAAGCAGTTAATGGGGTATCGTGGCATAAATTTCAAAAACAACCGGCCGGGTCGTTACAACATGCATACTAATAGAGTATATGATTGCTCTACAATATTGCTACAACTATCTATGGCTATACTACTGTACCAAAACATTAAAGGATACAATAATAGTATGAGAAATTACATGCTCGCATTACAAGCTAAATATTCGCAAAGCAACTTGCTCATTCCATATACGAACATGGTATATAGTTGTATGGGTCGTTCCAATAATTGCCTATAATTATAAAAACTATTATATAATCTATATCCATTAGCACAAGAAAATTCCAGCACTGCAAATCACGTTCATATAAATAATTTCATAATTGAATTCACTTAAAAATGCAGCTAAGACAACCAAAAAGAAATGTTCAAACTACCATATGATACCAATATGGTATATAACTATATCAACATGGTATACAGTTTTACTGGTTAATTCCCGACAACCATATGACTATACTACTATTACATTACACACATGCATAAAGAGAAAAATAAAAAAATAGTGTACCACATATTAATATAATAAAGTATTTCAAGATATTGTACTATAATACTATTATTAAAAGAAAATCAAATATTGTACTAATAAATGCAGCTAATTGTGACAACCCAAAGGGTCATCACCTGTTTCCTCATTCGTTCCATGCTTCTGAGGCCTTGAAAACCTCACTTATAGTTGCTTCGATTTGCGTGCGCAGTCCGGACACGTAGCCGAAAAGCTTTTATGTTGAAATATGTGAATTCTGTGAAAAATTTTAAGAATTTTGATATTAATATGATTAAAGTTGACTTTGGTCAACGTTTTTGGTAAATGGACCCGGACCCGTGATTTGATAGTCCTGGAGGGCCCGTAGAAAAATATGGGACTCGGGCATATGCCTGGAGTTGAAATTCGAGGTCTAGAACCCGAGTAAAAGAATTTGCTGTTAAATTATTTTTCTTAAATTATTAAGGAAAATGGGAATGAATATTGATTAGAAGACTATGGTATAAGGCTCGTATTTTGGTTCCGACGCCCGGTACACGTCATAAATATGTGTTAAGCGCTTTATGTGAAGTTTGGTCGAAATCGGACGTCGTTTGACGTGTTTGGGACTATAAGTTCCAAGTTTGAAAGTTTATGAAGTTTAGAAGAAAAATGATAATTTTGAGGCTTGATTCATTGATTTTGATGACGTTTTGGCGATTTGATTGCTCGAGTAAGTTCGTAGGATATTTTTGAGGTTGTGTGTATGTTTGGTTTGGAGCCCCGAGGGCTTGGGAGAGTTTTGGATAGGCCGCGAGTGCATTTGAACCTTTGGAAAACCAGCTGATGCACTTTAGACCTGTAGGCTTCGCATTTGCGAAGCCTGGTTTGCAAAAGCGATATTCGCAAATGCGAAATGCCCATCGCAAAAGCGAAGATGGCCCAGGTCTGACAATATCACAATTGCGAGATTTTCCTTCGCAAATGAGAAGTGTTCCTGTCCGCAAAAGCGACGCCTGAGGTCGCAAATGCGAGACCTGGAGAAAATGGGGGAGTTCGCAAATGCGAACAATTCCTTCACAATTCCCAAGCCTGCTGGGTTCGCAATTGCGAACCTAGTTTCGCAATTCCCATATCAGAGACCTGCATTTTTCATACTTAGACGAATTTTCACCTCATTTCTTCATTCTTTCAACTCAAACACTCCATAGGTGATTTTCCAAGAAAACTTTCTTCCCCGTATCATTTGTAAGTCAATTTTTACTTAACTCCTTCAATCTTCAACATCATTAAACATGTTTTCATATTAAAATCAAGGATTTCCATGGGTGAAAACGGGGATTTTGGGTAGAACCTAGGTTTTCTTAAAATTGGGGATGTGGACCTCAATTTGAGGTCCGATTTCAAAACAAATCATAGATATGAACTCGTGGGGGAATGGGTAACCGAGTTTTGGTTCGAACCTCAGGTTTTGACCGTGTGGGCCCGGGAGCGTTTTGGGAATTTTTGAGTAAAACTTTGGAAAATTCATTTTCATGCATTTAAGTTGATTCAATTAGCATTTGTTGATACATTCAAGTAATTTGTGACTAGATTTGAGCGGTTTTGTGGTGAAATCGAGGGGTAAAGCTATACTAGAGGCTTGAGTGGATTTTTGGAGCATTTGAGGAAAGTGTTTGATCTAACTTTGGCTTGAGGGAATAGGATTAGAATATTAATTGCTAATTGCTAAATGTTGAGTACGGTGTATAGGTATGGTGACGAGTATCTATACACTGGTGTCTAGCATGACCGTGAGTCCTTATTGTGCTTATTCTGGTTTTATGGTGACTCCTCCTTGTTAAATTGGTGAACTCTGTATAATGTGAAGAGTATGAGAAAGAAATTTATGACTTGTAAACTCTTTGGAGCATTGGCTCGAATGATAAGTAACTATTGAGTAAGAAATGAAAGAAAGAGAGAGAGATGTGATTATTCCCTTGCTGGGCTGTTTCCATACTTTGATTATCTCCCTCGCCAGGATGTGAAAGTTATTGTTATTGTTCCCTTGCCGGGATTTGACTATTTACTTGTGTTTTTCCTTGCCGGGATATCTATTACTTTTGTCTACCCCCTCCCTCCCATTGTTTGTGATTGCTGTTTGGGTGAGGTTGAGTGATAAAGCACGATGGGTGATGTCGTTCACGATTGTTTTAATTATTTATGCATGAAGGAACATTCCGTGCCATATTTCGATTATTTATGCACGAAGGGACATTCCGTGCCATGTTTGATTATTTATGCACGAAGGAACATTCCGTGCCATGTTTTGATTATTTATGCACGAAGCGACATTCCGTCCTACGTTTTATTATTTAAGCACGAAGGGACATTTTGTGCCATGTATGATTATTTATGCACGAAGGAACATTCCGTGCCATGTTTTGATTATTTATGCACGAAGGAACATTCAGTGCTATGTTTGATTATTTATGCACGAAGGAACATTCCGTGCCATGTTTAATTATTTATGCACGAAGGAACATTCCGTGCCATGTTTTGATTATTTATGTACGAAGGAACATTCTGTGCCATGTGTTGATTATATTAGCACGAAGGGTCATTCCGTGCCATGATATGAGAGTTATGTGAGGAAAAGCACGAAGGTTGATGTCGTGCACTTTATTTGATTGCTTATGGTGAGAATGAGAGTAAAAGCACGAAGGTCGATGCCGTGCAACTGTTGATTTTCCCGCTCTCATTAATTATTGTTATTGCCTTGTTTCTTACTTAAATTGTTGACTTTATATCCGGACTGTACTCCCCCATAGTCTCTTTCCCTCCCTCTTAACTGTTTAATTTATGTATTCTTTCCTTGTTGCATATATATATATATATATATATATATATATATATATATATATATATATATATATATATATATAGTGAACTGCAAATGTTGATTTGGTAGTCCTGTCTAGTCTCGTTGCTACTTTGCCGGGGTTAGGCCAGGCACTTACCAGCACGTGGGGTCGGTTGTGCTGATGCTACACTCTGCGTATATTTTTGCAAATATCTAGGTGTTGGAGCAGCATTTGGGTAGCAGTAGCATTTTGGGAGCGAGCTTCCAGTCCATGGACATTCGCGGTAGCCTAGCTGGCGTTCGCAGACCGAAGCCCCTTTCTATATCTTCTGTTTGTTTTTCATTGTACCGAGACAGACATTGTGTATTTTTCTATTCAGAATTTTTTGTAGCACTCTTTAGAGGTTCGTGAGGTAGCGACTCCAGTCTTGGGTAGTGAAATATTAAACTTTCGTATTTTGGGTTTTCAGTTATTCATGTTGTAAAAGACTTCCGCATTTATTTAAAGTCTCGTTATTTTATTATTGTTGTATGGTTATCCGAAGTGGTTTAGATGTTTGGCTTGCCTAGCTCCGAAAATAGGCGCCACCACGACCCCTGATGGTGGGAAATTCGGGTCGTGATAAGTTGGTATCAAAGTTCTAGGTTGCATAGGTCTCGCTGCTCACGGACAAACTCGGTAGAGTCTGAGGGATCGGTATGAAGACGTCTTTATTTATCCCCTAAAGGCTACAGAGTTAGGAAAGTTTCACATTTTTTCTTTCTTGTCGTGCGATTCTATTTCTCAAGCACCGATTGAATTTCTATTCTGTTCCTCCGCAGATGGCGAGAACATGTACTTCCTATTATACCGTGCCGCAGTCCGAGCACCCAGCAGCAGCTCCAGTGGCGGAGCCTCAGGTCAGTTTTGAGGAGGAGGTTTCCGTCCCAGTAGTTCCGGTGGGCCCAGCTCAGGTCCCAGAGGGGTTCATTGCCACCCCAGTTCTTCAGGACGTTCTAGTCCGATTTGTAGGCCTTATAGAGGGTGTCATTCGAGCGGGTTTGCTTCCAGTGGTTCCGCCAGCGGTGGCAGGTCAGCCGAGTATAGTGGCTCAGGCCGGGAGCGAGATCACTTTTCAGGAGGTGGCCAATGTGGGCCATAGAGTTGAGATAGCTCTGCCACAGGGAGGTGGTCATGGGTCGGATAAGAGGCCCCATCGCGTAGGCAGGTTCAGTGGTGCCTCGTCTGGAGGTAGAGGTACTCGTAGTAGAGGCCATCCTCCCAGGCCCTTTCGGTCAGCTTCCCATATCACTCATGGTACTTCAGGTGGTCATTCAGGTCGACAGGGTCAGCCTCAGTTCCCTCAGCTGCAGCGTTCGTGTAAATGTTATGAGTGTGGTGAGTATGGCCACAACCGGAGAGTTTTCCTGAGGTTGAGGGGTGCTCAGCCGTAGCAGACGAGGTCTTGCCATGCTTGTGGTGATCCGAGGCACATTGTCAGATATTGCCCTCGAGTTTGTGGTAGCTTCCAGCATCAGAGTTCTCGTGCTATGATTCAGGCACCGGAGGTTCCACAGCCTACCTAGCCAGCTAGAGGCGGTGGCAGGGGTGTTAGAGGTGGAGGTAGAGGTCTTATAGGTGGAGTTCAGGTTGCCAGAGGTAGAGGCCAGCCAGCAGTTAGGCCAGGGACTGAGTCTCCAGGTGCAGGCATTACAGGTACCATTTTGATTTGTATTAGAGATACTTCAGTGCCATTTTACCCTTGGTCTACGTATTCGTATGTGTCGTCCTATTTTGGCACCCTACCTGGCTATGCCCAGTGATGCTTTGGGTATTCCTGTTTATCTATCTACACCGGTGGGTGATTCTATGGTGGTCGACCAAGCTCATCGTTCTTGTGTGGAAGTGTTTGAGGGTCTGGAGACCCGTGTTGATTTATAGCTTCTAGACAGGGTGGATTTTGATGTTATATTAGGGATGGATTGGTTTTCCCTGTATCATGATATCTTGGATTGTCACGCCAAGACCGTGACCTTGGCTTTTCCAGATTTGCCTCGATTAGAGTGGAGAGGGACCCTAGGACATGCCACCCGCAGTATTATTTCATATGTTAAGGCTCGATGCATGGTCGAGAAGGGGTGTTTAGCTTATTTGTCATATGTTCGCGATTCCAGTACAGTGGTCCCTTCTATTGACTCTGTTCCTATTGTTCGGGAGTTCCCCGAGGTTTTCCCTTCAGACCTGCTGGGTATGCTGCCCGACAGGGATATTGATTTCTGTATTGATTTGGCCCCAGGCATGCAGACCATTTCTACTCCGCCATATCGCATGGCCCCTCTAGAGTTGAAAGAGTTAAAGGACTAGTTGCAGGATTTCCTAGAGAAGGGTTTTATCAGGACTAGTGTTTCTCCTTGGGGTGCGCCGGTGTTAATTGTGAAGAAAAAGGATGGATCGATGAGGATGTGCATTGATTACCGGCAATTGAACACGATGACGATAAAGAACAAGTATCTACTGCCGAGGATTGATGATTTGTTTGACCCAAAAGGGTGCCCAATTCAGGTTGTCAAACAAGTGTGAGGGGAGCTTTTAGAAGCTCAAGACAGCTCTAACTACGGCACCGATATTGGTCTTGCCCACAGGTTCAGGGCCTTATACAGTTTATTGTGATGCTTCCCATATTGGGCTTGGTGCAGTATTGATGCAGGATGGTAGAGTCATAGCTTATGCTTCGAGGAAATTGAAGATCCACGAGAAGAATTATCCGGTCCATGATTTAGAGTTGGCAGCCATTGTTCATGCCTTGAAGATTTGGAGGCACTACTTAAAAGGTGTGATGTTTGAGGTGTACAATGATCACAAGAGCCTTCAGTACTTGTTCAAGCAAAAAGGAGTTGAATTTGAGGCAGAGGAGGTGGTTGGAGTTGTTGAAAGATTATGATGTTACTATTTTGTACCACCTAGAGAGAGCCAATGTAGTGGCCGATGCATTGAGTAGGAAGTCCGCCAGCATGGGTAGTCTTGCTTATGTTCCGGTCAGCCAGAGACCGCTTGCTTTGGATATTCAGGCTTTGGCCAATCGGCTTGAGAAGCTGGACATTTCTGAGCCTAGCAGAGTGTTAGCTTGCACAGTCGCTCGTTCTTCATTATTGGAGCGTCTCCGTGATCGGCAGTTTGATAATCCTCGTTTGTGTGTCCTGAGATATACGGTGCAGCGTGGAGGTGCTACGAAGGTGACTTTGGATGATGATAGTGTTTTGAGATTGCAGAGGCGAGTTTGTGTGCCCAATGTCGATGGGATTCGAGAGTTGATCTTAGCAGAGGCCCATAGTTCACGGTATTCTATTCACCCGGGCGCCGCGAAGATGTATCAGGACTTGCGGCAGCATTATTGGTGGCGTAGGATGAAGAAAGATATTGTTGCATATGTGGCTCGGTGTTTTAACTGTCAGCAAGTCAAGTATCAGCATCAGAGGCCTGGTGGGTTGTTTCAGAGGATTGAACTTCCCGAGTGGAAGTGGGAGAGGATTACCATGGATTTTATTACTGGACTTCCGATGACTCGGAAGAAGTTTGATGCTATTTGGGTCATTGTTGATAGGCTGACCAAGTTAGCACATTTTATTCCTGTTGCAGCCACCTATTCATCGTAGAGGTTAGCTGAGATCTACATCCGAGAGATTGTTCGCCTTCATGGGGTGCCGGCATCTATCATTTCGGACCGGGGTATGCAGTTCACCTCGCGCTTCTGGAGAGCACTTCAGCAGGAGTTAGGTACCCAGGTTCAGTTGAGCACAGTATTCCATCCTCAGACGGGCGGCCAGTCCGAGAGGTCTATTCAGATATTGGAGGATATGCTCCGAGCCTGTGTCATTGATTTTGGAGGCTCGTGGGACCAGTTTTTGCCTTTAGCAGAGTTTGCCTACAACAACAGCTACCAGTCCAGCATTCAGATGGCTCCATATGAGGCGTTGTATGGTAGGCGATGTCAATCTCCAGTCGGATGGTTTGAGCCAGGAGAGGCTCGGTTATTGGGTACAGATTTAGTCCAGGAGGCCTTGGATACGGTCAAGATCATTCAGGACAGGCTTCGTTTGGCTCAGCCGCGGCAAAAGAGTTATGCGGATCGCAAGGTTCGAGATGTAGCTTTCATGGTTGGTGAGCGAGTATTGCTCTGTATATCTCCTATGAAGGGCGTGATGAGATTCGGGAAGAAGGGCAAGCTTAGCCCTAGGCATTGGCCCATTTGAGATTCTAGATCGTGTGGGAGAGGTGGCTTATAGACTTGCGTCGCCACCTAGCTTGTCAGTCGTGCATCCAGTGTTTCATGTGTCTATGCTTCGGAAGTATCACGACAATCCTACCCACGTTTTAGATTTCAGCATTGTCCAGCTGGACAAGGATCTGTCCTACGAGGAGGAGCCGGTAGCTATTCTAGACCGGCAGGTTCTACAGTTGAGGTCGAAGAGTTTTCCTTCAGTGCGTGTCCAGTGGAGAGGTCATACTCCTGAGGCATCGACCTGGGAGTCCGAGTCGGATATGGGGAGCCGTTATCCTCATCTATTTCCTGACTCCGGTACTTCTTTCTTTTGACCGTTCGTCGAGGTGGAGATGATGACCCAAAGGGTCATCACTTGTTTCCTCATTCGTTCCGTGCTTCCGAGGCCTTGAAAACCTCACTTATAGTTGCCTCAATTTGCGTGCGCAGTCCGGACGCATAGCCGGAAATCTTTTATGTTGAAATATGTGAATTCTGTGAGAAATTTGAAGAATTTTGATATTAATATGATTAAAGTTGACTTTGGTCAACATTTTTGGTAAACAGACCCTGACCCATGATCTGACGGTCCCAGAGGGTCCGTAGAAAAATATGGGACTCGGGCATGTGCCCGGAGTCGAAATCCGAGGTCTAGAACCCGAGTAAAAGAATTTTCTGTTAAATTGTTTTTCTGAAATTATTAAGGAAAATGGAAATGAATATTGATTAGAAGACTATGGTATCGGGCTCGTATTTTGGTTCGGACGCCCGGTACAGGTCTTAAATATGTGTTAAGCGCTTTCTGTGAAGTTTGGTTGAAATCGGACGTCGTTTGACGTGTTTCGGACTATAAGTTCCAAGTTTGAAAGTTTATGAAGTTTAGAAGAAAAATGATGATTTTGAGGCTTGATTCATTGATTTTGATGATGTTTTGGAGATTTGATCGCTCGAGTAAGTTCGTAGGATGTTTTTGAGGTTGTGTGTATGTTTGGTTTGGAGCCCCGAGGGCTCGGGAGAGTTTTGGATAGGCCGCGAGTGCATTTGAACCTTTGGAAAACCAGCTGATGCACTTCAGACCTGCAGGCTTCGTATTTGGAAGTCTGGTTCGCAAAAGCGATATTCGCAAATGCGAAAGGCCCATCGCAAAAGCGAAGATGACCCAGGTCTGACAATATCACAATTGCGAGATTTTCCTTCGCAAATGCGAAGTGTTCCTGTCCGCAAAAGCGACGCCTGAGGTCGCAAATGCGATACCTGGGGAAAATGGGGGAGTTCGCAAATGCGAACAATTCCTTCACAATTCCCAAGCCTGCTGGGTTCGCAATTGCAAACCCAGTTTCGCAATTCCCATATCAGAGACCTGCATTTTTCATACTTAGACGAATTTTCACCTCATTTCTTCATTCTTTCAACTCAAACACTCCATAGGCGATTTTTCAAGAAAACTTTTTTCCCCAAATCATTTGTAAGTCAATTTTTACTTAACTCCTTCAATCTTTAACATCATTAAACATGTTTTCATCTTAAAATAAAAGATTTCCATAGGTGAAAATGGGGATTTTGGGCAGAACCTACGTTTTCTTAAAATTAGGGATGTGGACCTCAATTTGAGGTCCGATTTCAAAACAAATCATAGATATGAACTCGTGGGGGAATGGGTAACCGAGTTTTGGTTCGAACCTCGGGTTTTGACAACGTGGGCCCGAGGGCGTTTTGGGAATTTTTGAGTAAAACTTTGGGAAATTCATTTTCATGGATTTAAGTTGATTCAATTAGCATTTGTTGATACATTCAAGTAATTTGTGACTAGATTCGAGCGGTTCTGTGGTGAATTCAAGGGGTAAAGCTATACTAGAGGCTTGAGTGGATTTTTGGAGCATTTAAGGTAAGTGTTTGATCTAACTTTGGCTTGAGGGAATAGGATTAGAATATTAATTGCTAATTGTTAAATGTTGAGTATGGTGTATAGGCATGGTGACGAGTATCTATACACCGGTGTCTAGCATGACCGTGAGTCCTTATTGTGCTTATTCTGGTTTTGTGGTGACTCCTCCTTGTTAAATTGGTGAACTCTATATAATGTGAAGAGTATGAGAAAGAAATTTATGACTTGTAAACTCTTTGGAGCGTTGGCTCGAATGATAAGTAACTATTGAGTAAGAAATGAAAGAAAGGGAGAGAGATGTGATTATTCCCTTGCTGGGCTGTTTCCGTACTTTGATTATCTCCCTCGCCGGGTTGTGAAAGTTATTGTTATTGTTCCCTTTCGGGATTTGACTGTTTACTTGTGTTTTCCCTTGCCGGGATATCTATTACTTTTATCTACCCCCTTCCTCCCATTGTTTGTGATTTCTGTTTGGGTGAGGTTGAGTGATAAAGCACGATGGGTGATGCCGTGCAGGATTGTTTTGATTATTTATGCACGAAGGAATATTCCGTGCCATGTTTTGATTATTTATGCACGAAGGGACATTCCGTGCCATGTTTGATTATTTATGCACGAAGGAACATTCCGTGCCATGTTTTGATTATTTATGTACGAAGGGACATTCCGTGCTATGTTTGATTATTTATGCACGAAGGGACATTCCGTGCCATGTTTGATTATTTATGCACGAAGGAATATTCCGTGCCATGTTTTGATTATTTATGTACGAAGGGACATTCCGTGCTATGTTTGATTATTTATGCACGAAGGAACATTCCGTGCCATGTTTGATTATTTATGCACGAAGGAACATTCCGTGCCATGTTTGATTATTTATGCACGAAGGAACATTCCGTGCCATGTTTTGATTATTTATACACGAAGGAACATTCCGTGCCATGTTTGATTATTTATGTACGAAGGAAAATTTCGTGCCATGTTTAATTATTTATGCACGAAGGAATATTCCGTGTCATGTTTTGATTATTTACGTACGAAGGAACATTCCGTGCCATGTCTTGATTATATTAGCACGAAGGGTCATTCTGTGCCATGATATGAGAGTTATGTGAGAAAAAGCACGAAGGTTGATGCCGCACACTTTATTTGATTGCTTATGGTGAGAATGAGAGTAAAAGCACGAAGGTCGATGTCGTGCAACTGTTGATTTTCCCGCTCTCTTTAATTATTGTTATTGCCCTGTTTCTTACTTAAATTATTGACTTTATATCCGGACTGTACTCCCCCATAGTCTGTTTGCCTCCCTCTTAACTGTTTAATTTATGTATTCTTTCCTTGTTGTATATATATAGTGAATTGCACAGGTTGATTTGGTAGTCTTGTCTAGCCTCGTCACTACTTCGCCGGGTTTAGGCCAGGCACTTACCAACACATGGGGTCGGTTGTATTGAAGCTACACTCTGTGCATCTTTTTGCACAGATCCGGGTGTTGGAGCAGCATTTGGGTAGCAGTAGCATTTTGGGAGCGAGCTTCCAGTCCTGGGACATTCGAGGTATCCTAGCTGGCGTTCGTAGGCCAAAGCCCCTTTCTATATCTTCTTTTTGTTTTTCATTGTACCGAGACAGACATTGTGTATTTTTCTATTCTGACTTGTTTGTAGCACTCTTTAGAGGTTCGTGAGCTAGCGACTCCAGTCTTGGGTAGTAAAATATTAAATTTTCGTATTTTGGGTTTTCAATTATTCATGTTTTAAAAGACTTCCGCATTTATTTAAAGGCTCGTTATTTTGTTATTGTTGTGTGGTTATCCGAAGTGGTTTAGATGTTTGGCTTTCCTAGCTCCGACAGCAGGCGCCATCACGACCCCTGATGGTGAAAAATCTGGGTCGTGACACTAATACAACCAAAAAATGATTCAACTAGCATATGATACCAATATAATATATAGCTATACTAATAGAGTATATAGTTGGAATGAATTGTATACCAAAATGGTATATTTGTATACTATTTGAGTATACAATACAAATCCGTCTTCTTCACTTGTTCAACTATATTTCCAAATTCGTCTTCTTCACTTGTTCAACTATATTTCAACCCAAACTTCTAAAATCTACTACAAAATCTCCACAAAATTGACTAAAACTTTATCTATAACCTCCAATCAACTTTCCAAACAAACCCATATAGGATCGGATCAAAATAATTAAAAACTCAAACAAACCAAGTTATGAGTTTCAAGCTTCAAGCTCCTTCAATGGTGGATTTAAATTTTTGTACAATAAAATATTTGAAAATTAGCATTAATATCATAATCAAAGAACAATACCCAATACACTCCAACAGTAAACGTATTAACACACATGAAAATTCAAACTTTAATTATATAGTACATATTATTTTTTGTTTTACTTTTAGAAGATAAAATAAATTATGGAGTACAAATAAAAAACAACACTACCCACTGTTGAAAAAAACTAATTATTCTTTGGCTTCCTTTTAGGACTAACATTTTTGCTGCTTAAATTAAATATGTCCATCGCAAGGGAGAATTGACTGGGCGGGTAACTAGTTGTAATAGAATAGATATTTGTTGTAATTACTTTTACAATGGGTAATTACGGGTAAATATTTTTGATTAGATAGGTACATAGGGTAGTTTTCCATTAATTAAGTACTAGTGGGCTCGATCTTTTCCCAATCCCCATGGCCCAGCAGTCATTCATACACGTATTGTCTGAACAAAATAAATATTTAAATAGGAAAAATATCTAAATAATTTGAGAACTAAAACAGAACACAATAAAAGAGAAATGAGTTAAAACCTGATAAGAGCCTCTAGATTGATAACCAATACCCACCCCCATATATCACTTCTTAATGCCACAGAACCAAATATTACGATGACCAATCCAGTAAACAAAGAAATCACCCATTGTAACGATCCGACCGATCGTTTTGAGCTTTTGCACTTTGATCGTTAGTTCTTAGGCATGATTTGCCTCGTGTTATGCATTATGACTGATGTAGATCGTTGGTTTTGATTTTCAGGAAAGTCAGAATGAATTGAAAGAAGAGTCTTAGTTAAAAGCTTTTAATTTGAAAGGTTTGACCAAGAGTTGACTTATGTGTATATAAGCTTGGATTGAAATTTTTATGATTTGGCTAGCTCCCTTAGGTAATTTATGACTTAGGAGCGCGATCAGAATTGGCTTTGGAGGTCCGGTGTACAAGTTAGCTTGTTTTGGCGAAGTTAGTATTTTGGTGATTTCCGGTTGGTAGGTGAGATTTTGATCCGAGGTTCAGAATAGAATTCCAATCGTTATTGTAGCTTCGTTATGTGATTTGGGATGTGTGTGAAAAATTTCATATCATTCGGAGGTGATTTGGTCGGGTTTTTGATCAAATGCGAGTTTCGGAAGATTTTTGAAGAACTTAGGCTTGTATTGGATGATTTTTGAGTAATTTGATGTTGTTTGAGGTGTTTTGATGATCGGAACAAGTTTGAATGATGTTTTAGGATACGTTGGTGCTTTCGGTTGAGGTCCATGGGGCCTCGGGGTGATTTCGGATGGCTAACGGAAAGTTTTGGTATTATTTCATCCGCGAGTCTAAGTTCATTTCCACCATTTTTGAACCTCCTTGAGAGCTTTTGAACGAGAATTAAAGAGGGTTTCTACTGGGATTGATTGGAGGTAAGTCCTATGATATAAAAACATGATTTAATTGTAGAATCAACCTATAAATTCATGAACATTGAGCAAAAGGGGAAGAATTAGGGCTTGAATTTTGGTATTTCAAATTGGGTTTTGAAGGGTCATTTGAGCTCGGATTTGGGAGTTCTTAATATGTATAAACTCGTGGCGATATAAGGAATCCGTTAATGTAATAATTTTTGAGTTTCGAGAAGTGATCCTAGGGCTCGGGTTTTGCTAATTTCGGGATTTTCGATGTTTTTCGATTCTTTTCGATTGGGTTATGTTCCCTTAGCCTATTGTGATGTATTCATTGTGGTTTTGATCAGACTCGACGTGTGGTGAAGCTGATTTGAGAGGCAAGGGCATAGAGAGCTAGGATTTTGGCAGGCTTGAGGTGAGTAATGATATTAAATAATATCTTGAGGGTTTGAAACCCCGGATTTGCACAACGTAGTGCTATGTTCAGGTGAAACACGCGCTTAATGGCGAGTGCGGGGTTATTTATTACTGGGGATTGTGACTTGGTCCATCCCGTTTGATATTTTACCGCGTATTTGACTGAGATGTGTTATTACCATCATGATTTGGACTTATTGTCATATTTTGGGCTTAATGCCGACTACTTGGATCCTTCGTGGACTTTTATCACTATTTCCTCACTATTTTGATACATTACTTGAACTCAGTCCTAATGATTATATAGTTTTTTACAAACTCTATCGCTTTAATTGAATTTTGAGACTTAAATGATATTTTCACTGTTGTTTAGGCTGAGCACTACTATTTATTGATGCCCGAGGGGCTTATGATATTTTGTGGACTGAGTGATGTGAGAAGGCTTTCAGGCCTTGTAGGTGATGTGAGAAGGCTTTCAGGCCTTGTGGGTGATGTGAGAAGGCTTTCAGGCCTTGTGAGTGATGTGAGAAGGCTTTCAGGCCTTGTGAGTGATGTGAGGAGGCTTTCAGGTCTTGTGAGTGATGTGAGAAGGCTATCAGGACTTGTGAGTGATGTGAGGAGGCTTTCAGGCCTTGTGAGTGATGTGAGGAGGCTTTCAGGCCTTATAAGCGATGTGACAAGGCTTTCAGGCCTTATGTTGATAAAGCATTTGGGCCGTAAGGGGCCCCTCCGGAGTCTGTACACCCACAGTGAGCGCGGGTACCCATATGATATGAGAGTGAGCCCAATACTGAGCCCGAGGGGCTGATACTGTTCTGAGCGATTGATACTGGGCCCGAGGGGCAGATTTCTACGCAGTATTTACTTGTCATTTTACCTAATTTACCTGTTCATAAAAGGAGATTTCATTTGACTCTTTACTGTTTTACTGCTTCAAGTGATTTACTGCCTGATATAGAATTGCCTTGTGAATTTATGTGTTTTCATGCCTTCGGTTATTATTTATTATTATTACTCACTGGGTCGGAGTACTCACATTACTCCCTGCACCATGTGTGCAGATTCAGGCATAGCAGAGTCCAAACCTGAGCGCTGATTCTTTCTAGACCAGGCGGTGACTTGGAGTTACGAGGTAGCTGTTGGCGTCCGCAACCCAGTTTCTCCCTTATCTTCTATTACTTATGTTATCTTCAGACTATTGTATCAGACTCCATACTATATAGACCTGTAACAGATTTTGTAGTAGCTCATGACTTGTGACACCCCAGATTGGGCTGTGTCGGGATGGTTTCCCTTGGTTTATAGGCTCTCTTCCGCATTTATGGCTATATTATCCATGTTTTAGACTTATTTATGTTAATTAATTTGTTAAAAGAGGTGTTCGTTCTGTGTGGCTGGCCTTGTCTTCACGAGAGGCGTCATCACAATCGGGTTCGGGAATTGGGTCGTGACACTCAAGTTACTGCCTATTAAAATTTTTCATATTGTATCTTAATGTTCCACCCTCACGCCTAACTCCCGTCAAAACTGCACAAGACAATCCTTATCAATTTTAAAAGCACGATGCTCTGCTGAAAATACTTCTTCGGGTATCACAGTTTAGATTATAAAAGAATTGAAAGCATAATCAAATCTTGAAACAATACAATTCAACCCCACTATGCTATGACTTCTAATAATGAAGACAAACAAAGCAAAACAAAGGAGCAACACCACAAAATTATACATACAGCTATCATCTTAAAGCAAACTTTTGATGAAATGCAAGTATATTTGTTTTTCAACTTAAAAAAAAGTCTTACCCGAAAATAGAACACAACAAAGATCTGGAACAGAATAGAGCGAATCGGGACCAAAAACAACAAGATTTTCTTTGCGTAGGTTATATCTTCCAGGTTGAAGATTTGATGGCTAGGTCTTGTTTTTTAGTTCAAAAATAAGAGACAAATCTGATGGGTTTGGGTATGGGTAAGATATTTGGGCTTCAAATTTGGGCAAAATTTGCATTTAAAAATGGCCATTTAGCTTTACAAGACTAAAAATATTGATCTCTTTCCTAAAAAATTTACTATAAAATTGTAAAATTATTACTATTTAATTAAACAAACTATATTATGACATGAAGCTATTTTTGGTATTTTTTTTAAAATTATAATAAAAATGGGTAAAAAATAATATTCTTCTAAAAATACCTAATACCTTAATTAAATAGAGAAGAATAAAACTATTTTTTTTTGTATTTTTCAATTTTATAATAAAAATAATTTAAAAGAGTCAAAATTAGTTGAAATAACTATATTAAACCTAAACTAAGTATTTAAAGGCTAAAATATGTAAAATCTTATGGAGGGTCAAAAATCACATGTCTACAGCTGCCCCTCTTTGACTGAAAATACGAAATATTTTCGGACAAGAATGACTAGATAGATTTTTTTATCCGAACCTTATTTAGCGAGACTAAACATTAAGAGGAATGAGAATGTAATCGAGCCCTGGTATCTGAGCTGACTACATATCCTTGGGTATAAAGGAATGGGGCCATATGTAGCTCAGAAGTGAATGAGGTGATGGAGATATCGAAGTGGAGAGCCGATCGAGGTGCCGTTCCGTCGAGGTTCCGATCCGCGGTCCTATTATAACATCAAAATCAAAAACTGAAAAAGACTAACTAAGCTTGTCAGCTATAATTTACAAAATTCCTATCTATAAGTTTTCTGGAGCTTTCTTTTTAGTCTTGAATGGTTCTTCATGCAGACTGTGACGACCCAAAGGGGGTCATCACTTGTTTTCTTGCCCATTCTATAATTCCGAGGCCTTTAAAACCTCGTCTGGGATTGCCTCGATTTGTGTGCGCAGTCCGGGCACGTAGTCGGGAAGCTTAAATATGAATTATGTTAGAAAAATACTAAAATTTGATATTAAATTGAATAAATTTGACTTCGACTGACATTTTAGGTAAACGGACCCGGACCCGTGATTTGACTTAGGAAAATATGGGACTTGGGCGTATGCCCGGAATCGAATTCTGAGGTCCCAAGTTCGAGAAATGAATTTTTGTGTGAAATTATTTTCTAGAAAAAATTAAGGAAAATGGAAATGAAATTTGATTAAAAGACTATGGTATCGGGCCCGTATTTGGGTTTTGGTGCCCGGTACAAGTCTTATATATGGTTTAAATACTTTCTGTAAAGTTTGGTTGAAACCGGACGTCGTTTGACGTGTTTCCGACCTAAAATGCGAATTCGATGTCTTATGAAAATTTAGAGAAAAAGATGAGTTTTGAGGCTTGATTCGATGGTTATGATGTTATTTTGGCAATTTGATCGCACGGATAAGTTCGTAGGATATTTTTGAGGTTGTGTGCATATTTGGTTTGGAGCCCCGAGGGCTCGGATAAGTTTTGGATAGGTGTCGGAGTGCTTTTTCAACCTTGGGAATTTAGCTGCAATAACTAACATGCAGGCTTCGCAATTGCGAAGGGTCAGTTCGCAAATGCGAGAAATGTGCCAGGCCTAAGGTTATCGCAAATGCGATACAGAACCTCGCAAATGCGAAGGGCCAGGTTTGGCAATTCCGACCTTATGGTTCGCAAATGCGAACCTCCCAGTTTCCCTCATAGTTCGCAAATGCGAAGAAGTACCTCGCAATTCCCAAAGTTGGTCGGGGTTCGCAATTGCGAACCCCAGTTCGCAAATGCGACATCAGAGACCCAACAATTTTACACTTAGTCGATTTTCCTCCATTTTTACCATTCTATCAAGACCCAAACCCCATAGGCGATTTTTCAAGGACAAAACTTCTTCCAAATCATTTGTAAGTCGATTTTCACTTAATTTCTTCAATCATTAACATCATTTAACATGTTTTTCACCTAAAAGCAATGAATTTCATGGGTGAAATTGGGGGTTTGGGGTAGAACCTAGGTTTTTTTAAAAATTGGGGATTTGGACCTCAATTTGAGGTCCGATTTCAAAATAAATCATATATTTGGGTTCGTGGGGGAATGGGTAATCGGATTCTGGTTCGAACCTCGAGTTTTGACCACGTTGGCCTGAGGAGCATTTTTGTCATTTTATCTAAATTTGCGTCTTAACTGTAAATTAAATAGTAGAATTAGTTGCTTGAGATATTATTTACGATATGTAATTGAAATGAATATATTTGGGCTATTTGGAGTCGGGTACTCGTGGCAAAAGAGTGATTTCAAGTTGATTTTTGGAGCCGGTTGAGGTAAGTGGCTTGTCTAACCTTGTGTGAGGGTCCTTTCCTCTTAGGATACAATATTTGGTATTTGAATGCCTTGTACATAAGGTGAAGAGTGCATAATTGAGCTAATTGTTGAAAACCCAGCTTTTTTTTACTTAAGATATTGAGAATGAGTTTCTTTCGTATTTGCTTTATTCTACTTGCAATTATAACCTGTGTTAGATTAGAAAAGCATGTTTAGATGATTTAAATGGCTTAGTTGCTTAAGTTGCCTTGACCATACTACGTGAAGCATGTTAGGCTAGTACTGCCGGTTGCTTGTATTTCATACTTCATTTATGAATATCTTCTGGTTGTGGTTGCTCATTTACATTGGGACTACGGATGTGGGATTCCGGTAGCTCCCCCATTGTTTGTTTACTGTGAGACTACGGGTTGGATTCCCGGTAGATCTCACTGCGCTTTTACTTTGGGACTGTGAGTTAGATTCCCCATAGATCCCCCTGCATATTTACTTTGGTACCGCGGGTTCGATTCCCGATAGATTCCCTTGCATATTTACTTTGGGACTGCGGGTTCAATTCCTTATAGATCCCCCTGCACATTGATATGATGGACTACAGGACGGTATCCCGAGAGATCCTTCGGATATACACATATATGATGGACTACTGGACGGTATCCCGGGAGATCCACTGGATAGTTGAGAAAGGACTACAGGACGGTATCCTGGGAGATCCTCATTTGATACCTTGGTATTGAGCTGTACATTTCTGTGTTTACTCTGTTCACCGCTTAATTGTTGTTGCCTTGTAAATTATGTCTTATTTCACTGTTGTTCACATTATTTATATTCGCTTTCATATTGTACATTCTTATTATATTGTTTAACCTCAGTAGGGCCCTGACCTTCCTCGTCACTACCCGATCGAGGTTAGGCTTGGCACTTACTAAGTATCGTTGTGGTGTACTCATGCCTTTTCTGCGCATGTTTTTCATGTGCAGATCCAGGTACCTCCACTCAGGCGCACTATCTTTAAGGCAGGGAGAGCTACAGAGACTTCGAGGTACATCTTCCGCATCCGCAGACCGAAGAGTCTCCTTCTTTACTCTATATTTAGTAGTTAGCCTTCTATCGTACTCTTGTTGTAGACATTTATGGAGATTAGAGCATCTACAGTACTTCTTCTCGCTTTTGTTCCCGTGAGTTTCTGGCTTTTGGGGTGATATTGTAGACTTATGCATTATTGAGTTGCATATGCCGAGCGGCATTCATATACAGTTTCTCTTTTAGTTGTTCAATTTTATTAATTATTCCGCAAGTTATGTTGTTTTTCGCATTGTTAGGCTTACCTAGTTATAGGGACTAGGTGCCATCACGCCATGTTCATGGAGCGAACTGGGGTCGTGACAAGTTGGTATCAGAGCTCTAGGTTCATAGGAGTCACGGAACATAGGACGATTATTTAGAGTCTCGATGATCGGTACGGAGATGTCTGTACTTATCTACGAGAGGCTATGTAACTGTTTAGGAAAAATCTTCACTTCATTTGATTTCCTTGTCGTGCGATATTTTTGACATCACAATTCTAAACTTCAATCTTCTATTCTCTCACAGATGGTGAGGACACGTGCTACTCAGGATGATCAGGCACCCGCGCCCCCTACAGTAGCCGTTGGAGGCTGGGGCCGGGGCAGAGGCCATGGACGCGCTCGTGATGCATCCAGAGCACCTGCACGAGCTGCCACTGAGGTAGCGCCAGCGGATCCAGCCGGAGTTCAGGCACCTGACACGCCTACTGCCACTACTACTCCAGCCCTTCAGGAGACGTTAGCTTAGTTCATGTCTAGGTACACTACTCTGGCTCAGGAAGGGTTGCTTTCCCTTGTAGCAGCCACATCCCAGGCCAGGGGAGGATCACAGACTCCCACTGCCCGCACTCCTGAGCAGCGAGTGCATGTTGATCAGGTCCCAAAGATCATTCCTGTTCCGCCTGTAGTGCCAGTTCAGCCCGTGGATGGGGCAGTTGCTTCTGAGGACGAGCAGTGGAGGTTGGAGAGGTTCAAGAAGTATGATCCTCCGATTTTAAGTGGATTAACGACATATGATGCCTTGGGATTTCTAGAGGAGTGCCACAGTATTCTTCGCACTATGGGCATAGTAGAATCCAGCGGGGTTTCCTTTACTGCTTTTCAGCTTCGGGGAGCCGCCTATGATTAGTGGCACACTTATGAGATAGACAGTCCAGTCGAGGCTGCTTCACTGACTTGGACCCAGTTCTTGGATATGTTTATGAGAGAGTTTGTTCACCAGAGTCTTAGGGACGCATTGCGCGTAGAGTTTGAGCATTTGCGCTAGGGTGCCATGACCATTTCGGAGTATGCTATCTATTATACCAGTTTTGCCAGGGCATGCACCGGCTTTGGTTGCTACAGTCCGCGAGAGAGTTCGCAGGTTCATTGAGAGTCTTATCCCACCCATCAGATCTAGCATGGCTCGAGAGTTAGAGATGGACATTCCTTAGCAGCAGGTAGTGAGCATTGCTAGGAGGATCGAGGGTATGCTCGCCAGGAAGCTAGTAGAGAGAGAGGCCAAGAGATCTCGAGAGTCGGGCCACTACTCTGGTTCCCATACCCCAGCAGCAGGTCGACATGGTAGGGGTTTTGTGGGTCTCCCCATTCATTCAGCTCTACCAACAGCCAACAGTACTCCAGCTCCGCCTATACCTCAGGAGCCTTACTATGCACCTCTAGTTTCTATCTCGCCTCCTGCGCGGGGTGCTTCTGGAGGTCAGTCCAATAGACCTGGCCCTAGTCAGTCACATCCACCACGTCCTCCTAGAGCTTTTTTAGAGTATGGTATTACACATCATATGATTAGGGACTGCCTAGACTTGGTAGGGGTACATCTTCACAGACTGCTCAGTCACAGCGTGCTCCTCAGAGTTCTCAGGCCATGATCACAGCTCCAGCTGCTACCCCATCTGCCCAGCTAGCTAGGAGTAGAGGTTAGAGAGGTAGAGGTCCCCCTCGAGAGAGAGGCCAGGCCAGATATTATGCTATTCCTGCTCGTACCGAGGTTGTTGCCTCTGATTCGGTCATTACAGGTATTATATTGGTTTGTCATAGAGATGCATCGGTTCTATTCGATCCAGGCTCCACTTATTCTTATGTGTCTTCTTATTTTGCTCCGCATTTGGGCGTATCCCGAGATTCTTTGAGTTCCCTTGTTTATGTTTCTACTCCTGTGGGAGATTCTCTTGTTGTGGACCGCGTTTATTGGTCATGTTTGGTTACTATTCGTGGTTTTGAGACCAGAGCAGATTTATTGTTACTCAACATGGTTGATTTTGATATTATCTTGGGCATGGACTGGTTGTTGCCCCATTATGCTATTCTTGATTGTGATGCCAAGACCGTGACACTGGCTATGCCAGGTATTCCGCGTGTTGAGTGAAGTGGTACTTTACATTACACTCCCAGTAGAGTTATCTCTTTCCTTAAAGGTCCGCGTATGGTTGAGAAAGGGTATGCAACATATTTAGCCAATGTGAGAGATGTCAGTGTTGATACCCCTTTTGTTGATTCTGTTCTAATAGTACGGGACTATCCCGATGTGTTTCCAGCTGATCTTCCGGGCATGCCGCCTATATTGATTTTGGCATGGATTTGTTGCCGGGAACTCAACCCATTTACATTCCTTCGTATCGTATGGCTCCTCCTGATTTGAAGAATCAATTACATGAATTGCTTGATAAGGGTTTTATTCAACCCAGTGTTTCACCGTGGGGTGCTCCTGTCTTGTTTGTGAAGAAAAATAATGGTTCTATGCATATGTGTATCCATTACCTCCAGTTGAACAAGGTTACAGTGAAGAACTGTTATCCCTTGCCTCGTATTGACGATCTATTTGACCAGCTTCAAGGAGCACATGTGTTTTCTAAGATTGATTTGCTCTCAGGTTACCATCAATTGAAGATCCGGGAGCTGAATATCCCGAAGACTGCCTTCATGAATCGGTATGGTCATTACGAGTTTCTAGTTATGTCATTTGGGCTGACCAATGCCCCGACAACTTTTATGCATTTGATGCACAGTGTGTTCAGGCCATATCTCGACTCGTTCGTCATTATTTTCATAGATGATATTCTTGTGTACTCCTGGATTCGGGAGGATCATGAGCAGCACCTGAGGACCGTGCTTCAGACCCTGAGAGAGAAGTAGTTATATGCAAAGTTCTCAAAATGTGAGTTTTGGTTGAGTTCTGTGGCATTCTTCGGCCACGTGTTATCGAGTGAGGGCATTCGGGTGGATCCGAAGAAGGTGGAAGCCATGCAGAGTTGGCCCAGGCCCTCCTCAGCTACAGATATACACAATTTTCTTGGGTTGGCGGGTTATTACCGTTGTTTTGTGGAGGGGTTTTCATCGATTGCAGCCCCTATGACTAGATTGACCTCGAAGGGTGCTCCATTTCAGTGGATAGAAGAGTGTGAGGTGAGCTTTCAGAAGCTCAATATAGCTTTGACTACAGCCCCTATTTTGATATTGCCTACTGGTTCAGGGTCTTATATAGTTTATTGGCATGCCTCACGGGTTGCCCTTGGAGCGGTGTTGATGCAGGACGTTAGGGTGATTGCGTATGCGTCCAGACAGTTGAAGATACATGAGAAGAATTACCCTGTCTATGATCTTGAGTTAGCTGCTATTGTTCATGCCTTGAAGATCTGGTGTCATTATTTGTACGGCGTGCCTTGTGATATTTATACAGATCATCGGAGCTTACAGCACTTGTTCAAGCAAAAGGACCAAAATTTGCTCCAGAGGAGGTGGTTAGAGTTGTTGAAGGATTATGATATTACTATTCTCTATCACCCAAGCAAGGCCAATGTGGCGCCCGATGCCTTGAGTCCCCGGGCAGGGAGTTTGGGGAGTTTGGCATATCTACCAGCTTCAGAGAGGCCTATGGCGATAGATGTTCAGGCCTTAGTCATCCAGTTTGTGAGATTGGATCTTTCGGAACCCAGTCGGGTTCTAGCTTGTGTGGTTTCCTGGTCTTCCATATTTGATTGTATCAGGGAGCGGCAGTATGATGACCCTCATCTACTTGTCCTTAAGGACAGGGTACAGCGCGGTGATACCAGAGATGTGACTATCAGAGATGACGGGGAATTGAGGATGCAGGGTCGTATTTGTGTGCCCAATATTGATGAGCTTCGAGAGTTGATTTTAGCAGAGGCCCATAGTTCGCGGTATTCCATCCATCCGGGTGCCGCAAAGATGTATCAGGACTTGAGGCAGCACTATTGGTCGAGGCGAATGAAGAATGATATAGTTGGATATGTCGTTAGATGCCTCAATTGTCAATAGCTGAAGTATGAGCACTAGAGACCCGGTGGGTTACTTCAGCAGATAGAGATTCCGGAGTGGAAATAGGAGAGGATCACCATCGATTTTGTAGTTGGTCTCCCTCGGACTGCGAAGAAGTTCGATGCCATTTGGGTGATTGTGGATCGGCTGACCAGGTCCGCTCATTTTATCCCTATGTGTACTACTTATTCATCAGAGCGGTTAGCGGAGATTTACAACCGGGAGATCATTCGTCTGCATGGTATTCCAGTTTCTATTATTTCAGACAGAGGTACTCAGTTTACATCACGGTTCTGGAGGGCCGTTCAGCAGGAGTTGGGTACTTGAGTGGAGTTGAGCACAACATTTCACCCCCAGACGTACGGACAATCCGAGCACACTATTCATATTCTTGAGGATATGCTCTGTGCGTGTATAATTGAGTTTGGAGGGTCTTGGGATCAGTTCTTGCCATTGGCGGAGTTTGCTTACAATAACAGTTATCAGTCCAGCATTCAGATGGCGTCGTATGAGGCTTTATATGGTAGGAGGTGCAGATCTCCGGTGGACTGGTTTGAGCCGGGTGAGGCCAGGCTATTAGGCACGGATTTGGTTCAGGGTGCCTTGGACAAGGTCAAGATCATTTAGTATAGGCTTTGTTCAGCTCACTCTTGGTAGAAGAGTTATGCAGATCCCAAGGTTCGAGATGTAGCATTTATGGTTGGTGAGCGGGTATTGCTCCGAATATCGCCTATGAAGGGTGTGATGAGATTTGGAAAGAAGGGCAAGCTTAGCCCTAGGTACATTGGTCCATTTTAGATTCTTGATCGAGTGGGAGAGGTGGTTTATAGACTCACATTGCCGCCTAGATTATCAGTCGTGCATCCAGTTTTTCATGTATCCATGCTTCGGAGGTATCACGGTGATCCAGCCCACGTGTTAGATTTCAGCACTATCCACTTGGACAAGGACTTGTCCTATAAGGAAGAACCAGTAGCTATTCTAGACCGGCAGGTTCGTCAGTTGAGATCCAAGAGTTTTCCTTCTGTTCGTGCCCAGTAGAGAGGTCAGCCTCCTGAGGCATCGACCTAGGGGCTGCCTCGATTTGCGTGTGCAGTACGGGCGGGTAGCCGGGAAGCTTAAATATGAATTCTTTGAGAAAAATGCTAAATTTTTATATTAAATTAAATAAATTTGACTTCGATCAACATTTTGGGTAAACGGACCCGGACCCGTGATTTGATGGTCTTGGAGGGTCCGTCGGAAAATATGGGACTTGGGCGTATGCGCGGAATCGAATTTCGAGGTCCCAAGTCCGAGAAATGAATTTTTGCGTGAAATTGTTTTCTAGAAATAATTAAGGAAAATGGAAATAAAATTTGATTAAATGACTCTGGTAACAGGCTCGTATTTTGGTTCCGGTGCCCGGTACTAGTCTTATATATGGTTTAAGCACTTTCTGCAAAGTTTGGTTCAAACTGGACGTCGTTTGACGTGTTTCAGACCTAAAATGGAAATTTGATGTTTTATGAAAATTTGGAGGAAACCATGAGTTTTGAGGCTTGATTCGATGTTTATGATGTTATTTTGGCGATTTGATCGCACGGATAAGTCCGTAGGATATTTTTGAGGTTGTGTGCATATTTGGTGTGGAGCCCTGAGGGCTCGGGTGAGTTTTGGATAGGTGTCGGAGTGCTTTTCAACCTTGGGAATTTTGCTGCAATAACTGACCTTCAGGCTTCGCAATTGCGTAGCCTGGCTCGCAAATGCGAGGCCGCAATTGCGAAGGGTCAGCTCGCAAATGTGAGAAATGTGCCAGGCCTGAGGTTATCGCAAATGCGATACAGAACCTCGCAAATGCGAAGGGCCAGGTTTCGCAATTTCGACCTTATGGTTCGCATATGCGAACCTCCCAGTTTACCTCATAGTTCGCAAATGCGAACAAGTACCTCGCAATTCCCAAACTTGGTCGGGGTTCGCAATTGCGAACCCCAGTTCGCAAATGCGACATCAGAGACCCAGCAATTTTATTATTAGTCGATTTTCCTCCATTTTTCACCATTCATTCAAGACCGAAACCCCATAGGCGATTTTTCAAGGACAAAACTTGTTCCATATCATTTGTAAGTCGATTTTTCCTTAATTACTTCAATCATTTACATCATTTAACATGTTTTCCACTAAATATCAATGAATTTCATGGGTGAAATTGGGGGTTTGGGGTAGAACCTTTGTTTTTTCTTAAAATTGGGGATTTGGACCTCAATTTGAGGTCT
This sequence comes from Nicotiana glauca, assembly GCA_026770625.1. Classification (NCBI taxonomy): domain Eukaryota; kingdom Viridiplantae; phylum Streptophyta; class Magnoliopsida; order Solanales; family Solanaceae; genus Nicotiana; species Nicotiana glauca. The sequence continues at coordinate 28,667 of MDKF010104299.1, forward strand.
GATTTCAAAACAAATCATATATTTGAGTTCGTGGGGGAATGGGTAAACGGATTTTGGTTTGTACCTCGGGTTTTGACCATGTTAGCCAGAGGGCCATTTTGGTCATTTTACCTAAATTTGCGTATTAGTTGTAAATTAAATAGTAGAATTAGTTGCTTGAGATGTTATTTACGAGATGTAATTGAAATGAATAGATTTGGGCCATTTGGAGTCGGATACTCGTGGCAAAAAAGTGATTTCAAATTGATTTTTGGAGCCGGTTGAGGTAAATAGCTTGTCTAACCTTGTGTGGGGGACCTTTCCCCTTAGGATACAATATTTGGTATTTGAATGCCTTGTATGTGAGGTGACGAGCGCGTACTTGAGCTAATTTTTGAAAACCCGGTTTTTTTTTTACTTAAGGTATTGAGACTGAGTTTCTTTCGTATTTGCTTTATTCTACTTCCAATTATAGCCTGTGTTAGATTAGAAAAACATGTTTAGATGATTTAAATGGCTTATTTGCTTAAGTTGCCTTGATCGTACTACGTGAAGCATGTTAGGCTTGTACTGCCGGTTGCTTGTATTTTGTACTTCATTTCTGAATATCTTCTAGTTGTGGTTGCCCATTTATATTGGGACTACGGATGTGGGATTCCGGTAGCACCCCCCTTGTTTGTTTACTTTAGGACTACGGGTTGGATTCCCGGTATATCCCCCTGCGCTTTTACTTTGGGACTGCGGGTTAGATTCCCGATAGATCCCCCTGCATATTTACTTTGGGACTACGGGTTCGATTCCCGATAGATCCCCCTGCATATTTACTTTTAGGACTGCGGGTTCGATTCCCGATAGATCACTCTATAGATTGATATGATGGACTACAGGACGTTATCCCGGGAGATCCTTCGGATATACATATAGGATGGACTAAGGGACGGTATCCTGGGAGATCATTCGGATATACATATATATGATGGACTATGGGATGGTATCTCGGGAGATCCACTGGACAGTTGAGAAAGGACTACATGACGGTATCCTGGGAGATCCTCATTTGATACCTTGGTATTGAGATGTACATTTCTGTGTTTACTCTGTTCACCGCTTAATTGTTGTTGCCTTGTAAATTCTGTCTTATTTCACTGATGTTCACATTATTTATATCCACTTTCATATTGTACATTCTTATTATATTTTTTAACCTCAGTAGGGCCCTTGCCTTCCTCATCACTACCCGACCGAGGTTAGGCTTGGCACTTACTGAGTACCGTTGTGGTGTACTCATGCCCCTTCTGCGCATGTTTTTCATGTGCAGATCTAGGTACCTCCACTCAGGCGTACTATCCTTGAGGCAGGGAGAGCTACTGAGACTTCGAGATACATCTGCCACGTCCGCAGATCGAAGAGTCTCCTTCTTTACTCTATCTGTAGTAGTTAGCCTTCTATCGTACTCTTGTTGTAGACATTTCTGGAGATTAGAGCATCTACAGTACTTTTTCTAGCTTGTGTTCCCGTGAGTTTCCAGGTTTTGGGGTGATATTGTAGACTTACGCATTATTGAGTTGTATATGCCGAGCGGCATTTATATACAGTTTCTCTTTTAGTTGTTCAGTTTTATTAATTATTCTGCAAGTTATGTTGTTTTCTGCATTGTTAGTCTTACCTAGTTATAGGGACTAGGTGCCATCATGACATGTTCACGGAGGGCAAACTGGGGTCATGACACAGACTTTAGATTTGAACCTTGACACTTGCTAGCTGTAGGTGCTAGTTCACTCATCTTCAGCTTATTCGGATCAAGACCGGACATGTAGCGCTCGTGACTTCAACCACATCTTGAGCAGTTCACATCTTTTTTTCTGCTTCTGCATTTCTGATTTACTTCCCTTTTCTTTTTTCCTTTTTTTTTGCTTTTCTTCTCTATTCTGGATTGAAATTACTTCTGTTGATTATCTCGGACTGTTGACTCACATTCTTGCCGCAAGCTTCTGCTACTTCTAACTTGAATTGAATTCTGAAATGACTTCCCTCGTTCTTCAGATGGGCGCCTTCTACTGACTTGAAATTTGAAGTGACTCTAAAATGAACTGTGAAATGTCTTCCCTCGTTCTCCAGGTGGGTTCCTGCATCAAAACAACAAAACAAACAAAATTTTCTGCCCTAGTTTGCACTAGGAAGATTTGTGAGTTATTAGCAAAACTGTAAATCACCTATGTTATTGATGCAATGATGAGAGTAAAACTAAAGAATTGACTGGGATATGCGTCTCCCATGTATCAAACCAAGAATATTTGACCAACAAATTCATCAGACCAGGTCTTCCATCTTAGGAGAAAGATTCATCAGACTAATATTTCAATCCTAGGAGAAAATTCAAGAGACTAGGTTTTCTATCATAGGAGAACAATTCATGAGACTAAGATTCTATCCTAGGAGAAAATTCATCCAACTAGGTATTCTATCTTACGAGAAAAATTCATCAGACTAAGATTTCGGTCCTAGGAGAAAATTCATCAGACTAGGTCCTTTTTTTGTTCTCTTAGGAGAAAGATTCATCATACTAAGATTTCGATCCTAGGAAAAAATTTATCAGACTAGGTTTTCTATCTTAGGAAAATAATTCATCAGACTAAGATTTTGATCCTAGGAGAAAATTCATCAGACTAGGTATTTTTTTTTTGTTATTTTAGGAGAAAGATTCATCAGACTAAGATTTTGATCCTAGGAGGAAATTCATCAGACTAGGTTCCTTTTGTGTTATCTTAGGAGAAAGATTCATCAGACTAAGAATTTGATCCTAGGAGAAAATTCATTAGACTAGGTCTTTTTGTTATCTTAGAAGAAAGATTCATCAGACTAAGATTTTGATCCTAGGAAAAAATTCATCAAACTAGATCTTCTATGTTATCTTGTTATCTTAGGAGACTAAGATTTTGATCCTAGGAGAAAGTTCATCAGACTAGGTCTTCTATCTTAGGAGAAAAATTCATCAGACTAAGATTTTGATCCTAGGAGAAAATTCATCAGACTAGGTCTTTTTGTTATCTTAGGAGAAAGATTCATCAGATTAAGAGTTGACTGGGAGGAAAATCCATCAGATTAGGACTTTTTATCCTAGGAGGAAAAAATGTTAAGAGCAATGGCAACATTTTATGCACACTAGCAAGACATGTAAGGGAAAAGATTTGAGAAACTTCCCTTTTTTTTTCTTTTCATTCTTTTCTTTTTATTTCCTTTTTTTTGTTTTTGAACCAACTTGCTTGCACTGCTTTGTTCCTGTTTCAAACAAAGAAAACTTGTGAATTTAAAATGTGGTGGTTAGTTTGTGGCCTTGACCTTGAAGGTGGTTTCTTCTGCACTTGCCAAGATAACTTTGATTTCAACTTGGAAGACTTTGTCTGTTATCGACTACCCATTTTTTAACCCTTATCATAGAAAACACCTCTACTCCATTCGATCACAATATCCTCTAGCTATTGCATTTTGCTCATGAATTGACATTTACCGAATCCTTGCATTTCACATGTATCCCAAAGCATGTTGATTGTTACCAACTTAGTGTGCACACCACTTTTCCATGACTTCTGCCACTTTGATGTGCTAGCCAAATTCGTTTTGTGCAACTGGAAAGCTGGTAGTAAATTTTGAAGTTATTTCTCACTTGTTCTTACCAAACAGACTCAAAAAGGGACTCAAACAAAACAAGAGTAACCAAACAAGGGACAGGGGAAAGAGATGATACCTAACAAGAAAGCTAATAAGTAGAAACTTATCAGATGTGGATACCAACTCTAATGACCATGACGTGCACCTTTTGATTAAATGGCCTAATCTCTCAAGTAAGTCTAATATTCAACTCTTGTTGTACCTCTTCGTTGTGAAATTGGGCTTCAGTGCTCCAATTGTCCTATTTGATCCACAATCCTCACTCGACTTGTAGTGCCCTGAAGGTTTTCACCATCAAGCCTCTCTCATTTTGTTCTTTTCTCAACTCACCATCGCCTTACGGTGCCCATGAGGGTTTTCACCGATAAGACTCTCTCATTTTATCATTTTCTCTCTTTGCGATGAGAACAATGTATTACCCATGATGTAGGAAGATCATACTTTCACAACACACTTGATATGACATCCTCAAAGATTGGTCGGAAGGTCTTTCTTTGGATCGTAATGTAGGCTTTTGGACATGGTTAGAAATAAAAGGTAGCATGAAGGCTCAAAATAATTTAAGATGAAAAGGGTTCAAAATTACAACTTTTGGAATCAGGCCTTTTGGCAAAATTAAAACTTCTGCCCTAGTTTCTTGGAGTCTGCAGATTTTTTTTTTTTTGGATTTTTGCTTTGATGGGATTTCTGAGAAAAAATGCCCCACTTTTGACTTCGGAGATTATGAAATATTTTATTTGGTACGATCGAACCGTAAAAATGCCTACGTATCTTGAGGTGACAAGAATTAGGTCGAACGTAGTTCAAACGACTACTTTTTGTTACTATTTTCCTTTCCTTTTTTCTTTTTTTTTTTCTTTTTTTTACTTTTTTTTATCTTTTTTTTCTTATTCTTCTCTTTTCTTTTCTTTTTCTTCCTTTTCTCTTTTTCTTTTTCTTTTTCCTTTCTTTTTCTCTTTTATTTTCCTTTTCTAGTTCCCTATTTTTTATTCCAAAAGAGGGGTATCAAATAAAAAATTAGGGCTTAAAAGGGACAACAAAGGATAAAAATATTTGGGTAGAAGAATAAAATGCCTTCGTCATACCAAACTTTAAAAATGCAAAATACAAGCATGCAATTGGAGATAAGTAACCAAATCACATATAGTATCTATTGATGGCATCAACACAAACAAAAAGTGCCAATGGGCAATACCTTTATTCCAATGAATGATCCTTGCCAGTTCGAAGCAAACTTGACACAACCTTATCTTGATGTGGAAGAATGCATTTTAGTACTGACTGATTTACCTCAAACTGCTTGAAAGATATTTCCTTGTTGTATGCCCTTATCAAGGCATTGATTTCCAAACTAACTGCCTCAGTTTCACTTAATTCAAGCTTCAGGTTTCTCAGAATGCGTGAATCTTTACTTTTTCCTCAAATGCCTCTTTTTATCTTGTTCAAAACTGTGTCATTGCTTCATGATTAGACTAGCTTTCAAGATCAGGATGACAATTATGCATGCATGTCGTGACACTAGAGTGAGTATGAAAAGAACTATAAAAGGAAAAATGACCTAAACAAAAACTGACTAGAATTAACAGAAAATATGAGATTGTATTAGACAGATGATAAAAAGGGTTTGAACAAGACAAACATATTAGACATGGGCTACAACCCCGGAACAATCCTAAATAACACTAAACGAGTTACTACAACTAAACGAACTAGACAAAATGAGAAGAAGAAGAGTTTGAGCCACACGACAATATCGGGATAACAACCTTGAAATAACCCGAACAAACAGAAATGACAACAAAATAAACCACCAAAACTCATCCCTGGGTAGCCAAAAATGGAGTGTATTTCCAATCACCAAGCTCGACATCTTAGCCATTGGACTGCACATCAAAATTATTGGGACGTACACCAGTGTCAATATCATTGACTTTAGTCAGCAAGTTTCCAAGAGGATTCTCATACTCCCTGTCACCAAGCATCCCCCTCACAAAGTATGTATCATCATGTGCAGGTAAAGGATTCTGTGCGGTGTTCTGGGTGTCACTGTCCTGGACCACAATTATCTCTTCTTGGATCATTCTTTCTATCTCTCTTTTCAAATCCCGACAACTTTCGACATTGTGCCCCTGGGCATTGGAATGGTATTCACACCTTTTAGAAGGGTCAAAGCTTCTTGCACATTTGTCCACATGATTAGGAGGAATATGTGCAATCAGGTCATAATGATTTAGTTTATCAAACAAGCTTGCATAGGACTCTCCTATCGGTGTAAAATTGTCTTTCAACCTTTGTTTACCTTTATACCCCTGGCTTGGATGTGGGTTATGGGGCACTTGAAAATTTTGTAGAGGCTGGTAGAGATTTTGTAGTGCTAGCGCTCGCCTTCTAGGGTGACCCAGTGGCTGGACAGAGGACCAGACGTTGTTAGGAGAATAGTCCCGAGGTGGATTATGTGGAGCTCGGGGATAGGTTTGGGGTTGGGGTCATGGTCGAGGCTGAGCATATTGGTGAGGCGGACCCGTTGGGCCATGTCTTGATCCTAAGACAACCATAGCGACATCATCATGTTTCTTCTGAACCGGCAAGCTACTTGTGTCATGCTGAATTGCCTGTGTTGTGGCTTTTAAGGCATAATAGCTCACGATCTTGCTTGACTTCAATCCATCTTCCACCATTTATCCCATTTTTACCACATCATTGAAAGGCTTACCAATGGCTAAGATGGACAAAGTAAGTAGGCTCCAGGGCTTGAAGAAAGTATCCAACCATCTCATCTTCTTCCATCGGAGGATTGAACCGTGTAGCTTGCTCCCTCCATTGGAACCCATATTCTATAAAGCTTTCACTGGGCTTCTTTACTACCTTGGTCAGGGACAGGCGATCCGAGACAATATCTATGTTGTACTGAAAATTCCAAGAAAAGGCCTGAGTCAAATCCTCCCATGTGTAGCACCTGCTGCGTCCTGGCAGGTGTACCAATCTAGAGCTGCCCCACCCAGACTTTGGCCGAAGTACACCATCAATAATTCATCTTTTCCCCCGACGCCTCTCATTTTACTGCAATAATCTCTCATATGAGCTACAGGATCCCTATGTCTATCATATAAGTCAAACTTGGGCATCCTAAACCGGGCAGGCAGTTGAAATCAGGGAACAAACACAAATATTTATAAGCCACACTCACCTGGCTTCCTAACCCTTGCATATTTTTCAATGATTGCTCCAAACTTTTTACCTTCCTAAATATCTAGTCTTGCTCCACGTTCTTGGGTGGTTTCCCAGTTTCAACGTGAGGCTCAATGTGGGGAGTGTAGGAGTAAGGATCTGGGACTTTGAAGGTGGGTTCCGGGGCATAGTATTGGGTATTTGGTGCTGGGAATGCAGTTGTTTTGGCTGGTGGAGCATGGAAGTTTGGAAGGAAATGCCAGGGTAATTTTTGTAAAGGGTAAAGCCCGGTGCATGTTGAGGGGAAAAGTCAGTGAAAGTGGGAACCTGGGCTTGTGATAATGATGGAATACTTGTAGGGTTTTCAGTGTAGTTAGTGGGGAATGAAGGTGGAGAGTGCCCCTTAATCTAGGCCTGGCATATTTCCGCCATCTGATGCTTCAACCTGCGGACCTCCTATTTCAGCTCTGATTCCGACTCGACGATCTCCCTCGGTGGGTCTACAACTCCTGTGTTCAAGTCATTGCTAGCCTTGACTGCCTTGTGCTTTCTGGTGTTGTATGGAAGATTCACCAAAGTGCCACAAACTAACCACCCTCTATTAAAATAACGATGTAAGTAACAAAGAGGAGCAAAATAAAGAAAACATGTTAGCGTTAGAGCATTTATCAGATAGAAATATCTGTAATGACCCGACCGTTGGTTTTGAGCTTTTGCACTTTGATCACCAGTTCTCGGGCATGACTTGCCCCGTGTAATGTATTATGACAGATGTTGATCGTTGGTTTTGGTTTTCAGAAAAATCGGAATGAATTTGAAAGAAGAGTCTCAGTTGAAAGATTTGAATTTAAAATGTTTGACCAAGAGTTGATTTATATGTATATGAGCTCGGATCGGAGTTTTTATGATTTGGTTAATTTTTTGGGTGATTTATGACTTAGGAGCGTGATCAGAATTGGTTTTGGAGGTCCGGTGTAGGATTTGACTTGAAATGGCAAAGTTAGTATTTTGGCGAATTCCGGTTGATAGGTGAGATTTTGATCCAAGGGTCGGAATAGAATTCTGAGAGTTTCTATAGCTTCGTTATATTATTCGTGATGTGTGTGCAAAATTTCAGGTCATTCGGACGTCGTTTGGTCAGGTTTTTGATCGAAAGTGCATTTCGGAAGTTCTTGTAAAACTAAGGCTTGAATTCGATGAGAATTTACGGTTTTAGTGTTGTTTTATATGTTTTAATGATTGAAAAAAGTTTGAATGATGTTTTAGGATGTGTTTGTGTTTTTGGTTGAGGTCCCAGGAGCTTCGGGTGGTCAATCAGACCATTTCATGCTTTGAAGACTTCAGAAAAAAATTGCAGGTTCCAGTTCTGGTGTTTTGTTCATCGCAATCGCAATGGTTCCCACGCGATCACATAGAGGCTTTGTAGGGAGTAGTGAAATCGTTTTTCGCATTCGCATAGATGGAGATGCTATCGCATAGTAGATGGAATTTGTTGATCGCAAACGCAGAATGTGGTCCGCGATCGCATAGTGTAAGCTGGCAGTGCATTGCATTCGAATGGTGTACGTCGCGTTCGTATAGAGTTAATTCTGATGGCTGAACATTTGTTCTTCGCGATCGCGAAGGTTTTCCCGCGATCGCATAGAGGAAAAATATGCCTGGGTAGTGAGGTTTTTAAACATTTCATCCGCGAGTCTTATCCATTTTTCCACCATTGTTAAGTATTTTTAGAGCTCTTTGGGAGAAATTGAAGAAGGATTCAAGGAGGATCGATTGGAGGTAAGTTTTATGAACCAAAAACGTGATTATACTGTAAAATTAACCTAGAAATTCATGGAATTTAACTAAAAATGGAAGAACTAGGGCTTGAGATTTTGAGATTTTAAATTGGGATTTGAAGGGCCATTTGAGGTCGGATTTGAGAGTTTTTGATATCTATGAACTCGTGGGAAGATAAGGAATCTAATGATGTAAAAATTTATGAGTTTCAATAAGTGGGACCGGGGCTCGGGTTTAGCTAATTTCAGAATTTTTGGTATTTTTCGATTATTTTTGCTTGTGTTTTGTTCCCTTAGCATATGGTGATGTGTTCGCTCTGATTATGGTTAGATTCGATGCATGTGGTGGCCGATTTGAGGGGCAAAGGCTTCGCAAGCTAGAGATTTCGCCGGTTCGAGGTGATTAATGATTGTAAATGATATCCCAAGGGTTTGAAACCCCGGATTTCACATCGTGGTACTATATTGAGGTGAAACACGCGCTGGATGATGAGTGTGGGGTCTTTTACTACTGGGGATTGTGATTTGGTCCGTCCCGATTGATGATTTTACTGCATATTTGACTAAAACTTATTGGTTATCATCATGATTTGGGCTGATTGCCATATTTGGGCTTCGTGCCAATTATTTGAACCCTTCGGGGATGGTTGTTGATATTTTCCTCACTATTTGATTTCATACTTGAACTCAGTCATGTATTTTCTACTGTTTTCCAAACTCAACCAAGTTTATTTTGCTTTAATTCTTGAAAATTTATTTCCAATACTATTTTTGGGCTGAGCAGCATGTTTTACTGTTGCCCGAGGGGCTTATGTGATTTTTGACTGAGAAAGGCCGAGGGCCTGTGTTGTGAGGATACTTTTGGATCGGGCTGCACGCCGTAGCAGTGTTATACTGATACTGATATGAGGCCGAGGGCCTAGACTTGATGCCACGAGATGGCTTGATATTGCGCTTGGGCCGTAAGGGGCCCCTCCAGGAGTCTGTACACCCCCAGTGAGCGCCATCGAAGATAAATGGATCAGGCTGCACGCCGCAGCGATATGTGGATTGGGATGCACGCTACAGTGGTACTGGTACTATTTTATGTGTTTATTTTATTTCATTTGTATACCATTATGTGTTGTCTGTGAATACTTCATGCAACATCTACCTGATTTCCTGGCATTATCGGATAACTGAGTGTTGTGCCCGAGGAGCGGATTTCTGTGCTTATCTACACTATTGTTTGCATTCAATTGTGTGACCGCTGAAAAAGTCATTTTCAAAAGAGGTTTAAACTGAGCTAAGATGTTTTCTCTAAAGATTTCACAGATTCACTGTTTTTCTCAAAAGGATTTTGCACTGCTCTATACAGCATGATGATTTGTTATACGTAATTTCTTACTGCTCAGTTATTATTTACCTTTATTACTCACTGAGTTGGAGTACTCCCTTTACTCCCTGCACCTCGTGTGCAGATGCAGGTATTTATTCGTCCGGTAGCGGGTTTTGGCTGATCAGAGGTAGAGTTAAAGGTGTTAGCGAGGTGACTGCCAGCGTTCATAGCACCGCTTTTCCCTCTCTTGTTCATTATTCTGGTTTTTTTGTATATTTTAGACCTTGTAGTTGGATTTACACTCTAATAGATGCTCGTGACTTATCACACCCCGATTAGGGCTGTGTTGGGTTGTACTTCCGCTAATTAATATCATTAAATTATATTTAAACTGCTTATGAATTGTTTAACTGCTTAAAAGAGGTGTTCTGTAATGGTCTGGCTGGCCTTGTCTTCACGAGAGGCGCCATCACGATCGGAACGGGGTTTGGGTCGTGACAATATCACATTGCGTGCGATGCCCCCTAGTCACAGTTAACGGTTCTAGAATGGCTTCGAGGGTACAAAGGTCATATGGCATCATCCCAATTTCACTCTTCTTACCCCATTTCCTTCTTCATCTTCCTTTCTAACACTGCTTGATTTTTCATTTCTTTCCCCCTCTTTTCTTTCTGATTATCGCTCTTTCCATGTATCCAGCGATTTCCTCTCATTTTCACATCCCACAACTTCATTTTTTTCTTTTTTTTTTCCTCTTTTTTTTTAACTTTTAAAAAATAATTTGATCGAACCCTAAATAGGTTGCCTACGTATCATGCCCCTCATGAATCAGATCAAGCTCGTTCTGAAAAAAGTAATGGACAAATAAACTAAAAATAAAAATCTTTTTGAATTTTTTATTTATAAATTTTTTAATTTTTCAAATACAAAACAGGAAGTACTAAACAAAAGACTCGACAATCTTAACTAGACTGACAGACTCGATACTACTGTACAAGACTAAAAATTAAAAGATAACATAAGATAGACTAAAAAAATAAAAAGTTTCCCCAAGCAGCTCATGCATATGGTCCTGGAATATTTGTCATGCTCAAACTCTAGCAAATTGCTCCATACCTGAATGGGAAAAATAAGATCAAATATAGTTGTTGACTCAAGACACATGCGACACTACGCCACCTTCTATTGGACACGTGCAAGACATGATTAAGGCTATTTTTGTGAAATGACCCACAGAGACAAAATGTGGCTATTAGCGTAAACTCAACAAAGATGACCTCAAAGATAGGGACATACCTCCCTGAGGCTTATATGGATTCAAACTCCGAATAATCAAGGCCCAAAAATTAATTTGCAGAAATGATCCATTTTGCAAAAACGATCGATTTGGTCAGAAGTGGCTAAAGATGCAAACGCAAAAACGGGGACCTTAAAGTAATATGGCACCTAGTTGTGGACTCATGATTCTAAGACATGGGTTATTGAACAACTATTCCAAAAATGACCACATTTTGGAAGAATGATCGGTTTGGCCAAAAGTGGCTAGACATGCATGATTTGGCTAAGACCTCGCAAAATCAAGAACCTAGGGCTTACTAGGAAGACTAGACCCTATGTGGGTTGCCTACGTATCTCACCCCGAGAGACAAGAATCAGGTTCGCATAGTTCGAAAAGATTGGACATGGGAGAAAGCCTTTTAAAAATGCAACTAATTTGGAAAACCATATTTTTTTTTCTTTTTGAAAAATGATGAAAAATGTAAAATCTTTTTGAATTTTCTTTTTTTCCATTTTTTTGAAATTTTGGAAAATGAAGGAAAATGTAAAATCTTTTTGGATTTTTTTTTTGTCCTTTTTTTTGATTTTTTTTGGAAAATAACGGAAAAGTGTAAAATCTTTTTGGATTTTTTTTTTATTTTTTTTGAATTCTTGGAAAATAATGGGAAAGTGTAAAATCTTTTTTAGATTTATCATTTTTATTTTTTTTTTGGAAAAAGTAGTGAAAGAAAATATAACTAGGCCCTACTTGCTTCGTCTTTCACCCTTCTTTCCTAAGCATCGGTTTGCCAAATGACCTTTTTACCCTCAAAGATGCAACATGTATCACATAGTAATGATTGAATGTCCTTTTTGGGCCATAGGTCCGTTTTGACATAATTTGGACAGGCCTCCTACAAAGGGATACGGTACCCTGGAACCGAGCCCTGCTAGGTCTAAATGAAAGGATGCCAATAAAAATATTTTAAAGGCTGACCTACGTTTGGGGTTCACTAGACAAAGCAATTCGGGGCGGCACATAGCCGATGACGGCTGCTCTAGGTGTCCGTCCACTCCACGCTCCCACGCCACCCCCTAAAGACACGGGTGACTCACAAAAAGGGTCGTGTACGCTCAAACGTATTTCGGAAGACTTGTTGCAGAAAGAAGACCCATGGTGATACAAATGATGACAATTTATAAAGCAGTAACACATAAAGAAAAGCGATAAGCAAATAAACCAACAAAACAAGGAAATAAGACAAACAAACCAAATAAAGAAAAGAAACACCTCAACCGAATATCCTAAAAGACAACAAGATCAAATACCATCTCGGACATGCAAGTCCCCAGCAGAATCACCAAAGATATCACAACCCTTTTTTTCACAAAAACTATCACCTAACCCTCTTAAATAAATAAAAAAAGGATTTTTGTGAAGTTCAAAAGGGTTTTCAATGAGAACGTGACAAAAATATGTTTAAAAGAAAATAACTCAGAGTCGCCACCTGACATTTGATTTCGGTGTCTCAGGTCACCGTTTTTAAAATGCTTTTTTCCTTTTAAAACATTTCAGACTCTAAAACCAAGTCCGCACCAGAGATTCGGATAAGGGGGTTCATTTGACTCGGAGAGAAGGTATTAGGCACTCCCCAAGTCCCGTTACTAGTATAGTTGCATATTTGATCTAATTGGCTTTTAGAACATTCAAATTGAGGTAAAACACACAGAAACAAAATAAACACACAAGAGGCTCGAGGTCGTCCCCACCTAAATGAAAGGATATTAAAAGTAGAAAAACGAAAGTTCTAAATTATCCTACGCTACTTCTTCTACGATGTTCGCCACGGCCTCCAGTTACATTATCTTCGGGGCATTCCCCGGGTTAGAATATATACAAAACCTTTGGGGCATTCCCCGGATAGATTTAACTATGGGAACGACCTCTCGCCTCAAATCTAACAAAAATTCTAAACTTTGCCTACCCAGGTGTGGTCGGCCTAAGCATACTCCTAGCGGACAAGATAATAAAGAAATAAATAAAACTAAGAGAAATAAAAATCAATTCCATGCTTATTTCTTTTAAATTTCTCATTTCATACATTTGACAAAGCCCAATCCTAAAGCATGTGATTTAATTAAGTACTAGTGGGCTCTATTCTTTCCCAATCCCCACGGCCCAGCATTCATTCATACACGTATTGTCCGAACAAAACAAATATTTAAATAGGAAAAATATCTAAATAATTTGGTAAAAATTGCACGGGGTGTCCTGTTTGGACGCTACTTTTTAACCTGTAGCCGCTTTGTCTTTTTGTTTGCATCCGTACCCACTTTTTAAAAAACTTCAGCTTCCCTTCAAGGTTAATAAACAAAAATTTCAGCTCTAGGGCTGAAGTTTTTATTTTATAACTAGAGCTGAAGTTTACGGGTTACTAAACAAAAACTTCAGCTCTAGAGCTGAAGTTTTTATTTTATAACTAGGAAACTTCAGCTCTAGCTGAAGTTTTTATTTTATAACTAGCAAACTTCAGCTCTAGAGCTGAAGTTTTTATTTTATAACTTGAAAACTTGAGCTCTAGAGCTGAAATTTTTATTTTATAACTTGAAACTTCAGCTCTAGCTGAAGTTTTTATTTTATAACTAGCAAACTTCAGCTCTAGAGCTGAAGTTTTTATTTTATAACTAGCAAACTTCAGCTCTAGAGCTGAAGTTTTTATTTTATAACTTGAAAACTTCAACTCTAGAACTGAAGTTTCCGGGTTACTAAATAAAAACTTATAAAATAAAACTTCAGCTCTACAGCTGAAGTTTTTATTTTATAACTGGCAAATATCAGTTCTAGAGCTGAAGTTCGCGAGTTACAAAACAAAAACTTCAGCTCTAGAGCTGAACTTCAGACCCGGCTACTAAAATGCTAAATTTTTATGTAACTGTCTTTGCTACTTTAGCCCCGTGTGCTAAAGTTATGTGAAAAAGCGGGTACGCTTGCAATTTTTTTGTCAAAGCTGGCACAGGTTAAAATTTGGCACAAAAAGCGGGTATAGACGGGCCCGACGTTAATAAAGCCGTATTGTTTTATTATAGTATCGTGTTATCTTTTCGATCCCTATTCTTATTTTGTCTCTGCAGAGGTTGCTGGAGATTTGGACAAGTTTATATACATACTATTTTCATTAGTAATAAGTTGGTGGTGATGCTCTGGCAAATAGCAATGGATGTATCTGTTTCTTCACTTTACGCCCATGGACATGGTTGCCAAATACATATATGTTATTTCTGAAGTTTTATGGCAAATAAAAATTAAGCGTGAGACAAAACATCCTCTAGAGGATAGAGACTTCAATTCACTTTCTGTATAAAATTAATTATTCAAATGGTCATCTGAATTAAATTATATCATCATTGGGCCGATCATTGGGCCGAGGTGATCACACAGGACATGGCACGGCTCCAAATTTTTGAGGACATGGCTCTTGATAGGAAGGTATGAAGATCAAGCATTAGGTTATAGGTTAAGGGTAGTCGAGCGGTTTTCCCCTTTGTCCCGGTTTCACTCTTTGTACCGACGAGTGTGATAGTGTTTTGTTTAGCCCTGCTAGCGATTTATGTTGTGTTTCACACTTTTGCATAATATTTATGTTATTGCTTTTCTATTTATTTGCTGTCCCTCACGTTGCTGATATTATTTTTCGGGTATTGTTGTCACAGATCTATTATTTCTGAGCCGAGGGTCCCCCGGAAAAAACCTCTCTATCCCTTCCGGGGTAGGGATAAGGTCTGCATACTTTCTACCCCCTTAGACCTCACTGGTAGAATTTTACTGGGTTGTTATTGTTGTATTGCGGTAGAATCAACTAAATTTATCACACTAAAATCACTCAACTTGCTCCAAATTTCACAATATATCCTCTCGAACGAAAATTTCATCGGATCACACCATTTTTTCGATTTCGCATTAAAATTAAAATTACCAAGTGTCTTTGCCATGTCGCTCTATTTGGGCCGTTTCATTCTAGAAAGAAAGCTACAGCCTACAAGAAGTTCATGTTGAGCCACACAAAAAAGAAAAGGCAGCAAACCTCAAACTACAATATTCCAAAACATAAGAGAAAAAATATACTCTAAAATCCATTCAAAATGACTGCTGTAACTTTTTAACGAACATTACCTCGTGTTTATCTTAAAATCGGATAACAATTGTATTTATACGTTATTTTAAGGATACGTGATATAACTTGATACAAATTAAAAGAACAGATTAATATCGAAATTAGTGATAAGAAAATAAAGGCAAATTACACAAAAATTGGACAGGCGTAGCCTTGAAGGTTGGTCACTTTCAAGTCAAGAAATGCCTCAATAGATGTCGGAATAAAATGACAAGATAATAAGGACTAGAAATAACAGCGCATTGCTTTGGGATGCGTTTTTTTCAATGTCCATAACAAATTACCAGACCCCTCGTTATATAGTAGGGGAACCCTACTCTTCATACAATTCTATAAAAAGTAAAAAGTTTGATAATTTGCTAATTAATCAGCCTCTCCTTGAGTCGCGCCGAGATTTCCACCGTGATCTCCAACTGATCGCGGATATTTCGGCCTTTCGTTATTTGGCTCGACAAAGTTTCCTCGATCTTGTTCGGTCCCGGAGTCACAAGCTCAATGATTTAACTTCGCGCCTTGATTCAATATAACCCGGGGTCGAGCTTTTTTTTCCTTTTTCAACCAGTTAAACTTATTACTCCAAAGTAACTAATTTTTATCGAATTATCTAATCAAATGAAAGTAAATTTTTAGGAGTAATTCCTTAATTGGTTTCTTCTCCTTTAGGACTTCTACGCCACGCCAGCAAGTGACAAGCATTTAAATATGCAAATTCTTTTTACCTTTAAGGCAATGGTTGAATAAGGCCTTTTCAAAGCCAACGGTTAAAACTAATTTTGAATGACTTATTAGTGGTTAATAAGAACAAACACCACTTTTAAGAAAAGACACTTAAATTAAATCAGTTTTTTAAGTCTATTTAAATGATGTTTTATTATATTATTAAATAATTTTATAAAATTTATAAAATAGGGCATTTAGATTTTTTAGAAGGGTATTTATGTAATTTGATTTTTTAGATATGGGCTTCCCACTTTTAATATAACTAATATCTGGGTACGTGCGTTGCACGTGTACCCCATATCAGTATTTACATAATGTATTTTCAATTATATATTTATGCATATATATTTTAAAATATTTGACTGGGCTATAAATTAAACATTAAATTGCACGTACAATTAATAACATTATTAAATATCCATAATACTGCCTCTTATGAATGAAGTCAAAATATGCACTATGTCATATTTTTGAGTCGTTATGCTTTCAATTAAAACTTCTCTTTCAACTATGTAAGTTTAATTGTTCTAACTTTTAAGTACGTGTAAACCATAATTATTGTAATAGTTACTATCACACAACATAAGTACCTTCCTCGTTTAGGGACAACTACTAAAATATTTATATAAAACAAAATTGTAAGAAAATTTTAGAAATATTTGCTTGGAGTTTTAAAAACGGAAAAGGCCTAAATATGCCACTTAACTTTTAGAAATGGCTCATTTATGTCATCCGTTAAAATTTTGCTATATGCATGCCATTGCCGTTAAAGGAATGGCCCAGATATGCCATTCCTCCGTTAATTTTCAGTTTTTTCAAGTTTTTTCTTTTTTTTTTTTGTAAAGACTTGATTTTTTTTTGTAAAAACAGAAAAAAAATCCTTTTAATGAAATATTTTTATTTTCTTTAAAACTGAAAAAATATTTTCATTTTTGAAAAATATTTTTTCAGTTTTTTTAAGCATTTCGTTTTATTATCGTTTTTCAATTTTTTATAAAGAAAAAATATTTTCATATTTATTCTCTAATTAGTAATCAGATAATTAACGAATCATTTAGTCAAATTGAATCTGAAAATTGGCCAAATTCTTCAGTGATAGAAAGCAAAATGAAGGATTTGACTGATAGAACAAGTACAATCAAAAATCAAATAGAAAAAATTACAAAAGAGAAAAAGAAAGTAACTCCAGAAATAGAAATTTCTAAATGATTTCCGACATGAATATTTTTAATATTTTTCAAAAAAACTGAAAAAACAAAAAAATATTTTTAATCCGACATAAATTAGAATTAATTACTAGTACATTTGAAATTTGAAATTATTATAGTCTTAAAGAGAAAAATAATTAAAGTTAATTTAATACTACCATAATTAAAATTACATTCCTTCAAGGATTTAAACTAAAGGATAAACATATCATAAAATCCTCAACAGATTTCACTCAAACTCTCTCTTTTATACTCTTCCCTTTTTGACTTCGGTTACTACACCTATATTATATATATAAATCTCTTTTTTATACTCCTTTAGGCCTTTTTCGATTTATATATATAATATTTTTTTAAAAACTGAAATATTTTTACAAAATATTTATTATATAAAATGTGCTCAATATATATAAAATGTGCTAATTTAATACTACCATAATTAAAATTACAATATATAATCA